>CABHPQ010147275.1:5794-16518 GCA_902168405.1 Peromyscus aztecus
ATGGGACTGTTCCGGCACGTGGGGTGAGCGCTGTGGTCACCCCGGGTCTCGGCACTTCACTGCCTCCCTCTGCTCTGTTACCTCCACGCGCTGCTCGGCGGGCGCTGGCGAGGTGCCGGGAGCAGTAAGGCGTCCAGTCTTGACTTTTGTCTTTTCCAAGACCGAACTCCACAGTCAGTTAGGTGCAACCCTGCACCACCTAGAGACTCGGCCGCTTCCGGCCGCATTTCCGGCTGTGGTTGCGCTTGGGGCAGCCCCACGACGGCGGCTCGCGGGGCCCAATCTTAGTGGTGCGCGTTCGCCGGCAAGAAGGTGCGGGGCGGGCTCCGCAGGGGCTGCAGGTGGCTGGGAGGAGATGGAGCCCGAGGCCGGCGACCTCGGCCCGGCCTGCCGCAGTCTCCACAGCCGCTCCGGAGAGATGAAGCTGCGGAAGAGGAAGTCCACGCTGTACGTGAACACGCAGGAGAAGCGCTCGCGGCGCCGCGGTGAGTGCGGGGTGCTCCGCAGAGCGAATGGTTCCTGGCGTCTGCGGCTTGGTGGGCTGTGCACCTCGCTGGAAACGAGCTGAGGCTCTCTCGATAGTGTCTTTGCTATGTGGTGCAGGCTATGCTTGGACTCGCCGCAATCCTCCTGCCTCAGCCTCCCCATTGTCATGAGGTGATGACACCATCACACCTGGCACAGCAGATTTTAACATAAAATCCGACACCCCCCCCCAACACACACACACTCTGTTAGCAACTAAAGTAGAAAGCCAACTTTGGAGGTGGCCAACCAGCCTGGGTTTGAATACTAGTCAGTAACAGCATTTTTATTTTAGGCAAAGCAGTTTAGTTTCTGAGCCTTAGCTTCCTCACATGTAAAACGGAGGTTCAGAAAGGAATCACCAATGGTTAACAGGTAGGTGTGTGTGTGTGTGTGTCCGTGTGTCCGTGTCCCCTACCGGGGTTTGTGCCTGTTTTTGCGGCGGTGGGAGGTGTTCTCCACACATTGCTAGGGAACACACTCAGGACCTCAAGCAGGCTCGGCAGGAGTCCCACCCTTAGCTAACTCCGCAGCCGGTCCGGTCCAGTATATCACTTACCTAGATGACGTTTGTGGAGTGGTGTGGAGGGCCTTAGCAGAGCCAGAGCCAGGGACGCTACAGGGGTGCATCTGAAGGAGGAGCTGCCTGACTTTAAGACCAATTACTGCTTTGATTTGCTTTTCAGATCTTCTGGGAGAAAACATTTACCTGGTCTTGTTTACCATTGCTCTGCGAATGTTTAACTGCTTCCTAGTCCAGACAAGTTTTGTTCCCGATGAATACTGGCAGTCTCTTGAAGTTGCACACCACATGGTTTTCAGATATCCTTTATCATAGTCTCTCTCTCTTTTTTTTTAAATTTGGTTTTTTGAGACAGGGTTTCTCTGTGTAACAGCCCTGGCTGTCCTGGAACTCATTCTGTAGACCAGGCTGGCCTCGAACTCACAGAGATCCGCCTGCCTCTGCCTCCCAAGCGCTGGGATTAAAGGCATGCGTCATTCACCATGCCAGGCTCAAGAAACACATTTCTAACTTGAGGAAATTAAGATTTTAGTTGACCAAATATTCAACATTCAATATAAAACCCTGTGTTTTAAGGATTAGGGTGCGGTCTAGTGGTACATTACCTGCCTAAGCATATCCAAGGCTGGAGATTGAATTCCTACCACTGCCCGGCTAAAAAACTGGTTTTGTTTTGTTTTTTGGTTTTTCGAGACAGGGTTTCTCTGTGTAGCTTTGCACCTCTCCTGGAGCTCACTTGGAAGCCCAGGCTGGCCTCGAACTCACAGAGATCCGCCTGCCTCTGCCTCCCGAGTGCTGGGATTAAAGGCGTGTGCCACCAACGCCCGGCTCAAAAAACTGTTTAAAAACATCGTCAAAGAATAAAATATTGCTTTATATATAGAAGTATAAATTAATTTGTTTCAATACAGTTTGACATTTGTTCCTTGATATTAATAATTATGGCTATCTGACCTGGGAATGGACAGAGAGACTGAGGGGTTACACTTACCCCCTCATCTTTGCCAGCATTTACAAGATTCTGCATCTTTTGGGGAAAGACAGTGTTCAACTGCTGGTAAGTTTAAATTAAAATGACTAAAATTGTTGTTAAATCCGTATATTTTTCTTTTCCAAAAGTTAACTGGTAATAAATGAATGACTTTCTTAGTTTCACAAAAACGTGTTTCCAAAGGCTATTGTTGCTAAAGTTCAGCCTTATCTGGGAAGCCCACTGTACCAAAGACACGGGGATGTAGAACTCTTCAGTGTATTTAAGAATAAAATAAAAATATAAATTAAAAGATAAATAAATAAAAGGGAGTGGCTGGAGAGCTAGCTCAAAGTTAAGAGCCCTTGCTACACAACCATGAAGACCAGAGTTCAGGTCCCAGCACCCATGAGAGAAGCTTCGTGTCCCTGCAAATACCTGTGACCCCAGCTTGGAGGAGGTAGACACAAGATTATCCTTGGGTTGTGCTCCACCCTGCAAAACCCCAGTCCCCAGGTCAGGTAGAGACCTGGCCTCAAAAGGAACATGTGACAGAGAAAGAGGTCAAACATCCTCTGGCATCTTTGTGTGCACACACACATAAGCACACACAAATAAAAGTCGACGGGAAAGTCTGCTGTGAGAACTCAGTTTAACGACAACAAAATAACTATTTACATAATTGCTTTGATTCATTGGATTTAGGGAGAAAATGAATGTGACAGAAACTTAATGACCTGTTTCATCACTGTGCTGTGCAATAAGACTGTAGTTTCTAGATTATGGATTACTGGGGGCTATTAGAGGAGGCTTCACACAGGACCTGAGAAAAGCCTGCCTAGTCTGACTCATGTTTTAAGATCCTTTGGAAGAGGGGCAGGAGGGAACCAAACCAAGTCCCTGGGCATGCCAACACATCCCACTGAGGTATATCCCAGCCCTCAAGGTCCGTTAGACTGTCGTCAAGGTGGACCCAGGAGCTTGGACTGTTTCCTTCCAGTCAGGGAAAGCTAGGACCCAGTATTCTAAAGGGAGTCCAATTCTGAGTGCTATGTAGAGTCTAGAAAGACTGAAGCTCTGGATTAGCTTGTTTTACACAGGACTGTGCCTTTTCTTGCACTGTCTGAGGCTATTTTGAAAAAAACAGAAACGAACAAAAAACTACCTTCTCTTTGCGGTGTCTAAGGCCATCTTGAAAAAACTTTTTTTTTTTTTTTAAAGATTCATCTATTCATGTGTACTTGGCACACACAAATGTTGGTGCTGGAGACCAGAAGAAGGGTTCAGATGCCTTGGAGCTGGTAGGCATCTGTGAGCTGCCTGACCTGCGTGCTAGGAACTGAACTTGGGTCCTCTGAAAGAGCAGCAAGCACACTTAACCACTAGTCATCCCTCCGGCCCTGGATTTAAAAACTTTTACTGTTAAGAGCACAGGCCATGGTATCAAGCCTACCTTGGTCTGAATCCAGGCATCAGAGCTAACTAGCTCTAGCGCCTTAGGCACATCACCTAACCTCTCTGTGCCTTGGTCTCCTCATGTATTAAACAGTTTCTGCCTCAACAGATTGTTGTAAGGAATGAGCTAATACATGGAAAACACTTGCTATGATACCTAGCACATAGTACTGTAAATGCTTGACTTAAAAAGAAAACCTACTGTACGCTCCTAAAATAGCATCTTAACACAATAAAATGGTTTGCAAGGTGTTCAAGAGGAGCTCAGTGGTAGAACATTTGCCTAACATGCACGTGCCCCAGGTTCAATACCAACTATTACAAAAGAGAATTAGTGCTGTAAGATGTAAATATAAAAGCGGGCAAGTGGGGTATGGTGCTTCGCACTTGTAAATGCCAGTATTTGGGGGTGCTGGGGCAGGAAAAGCAAAGCCTTTCCAAAAGCAGGGGGTGGGGTTGCAAGCAAGAGCCAGCAAGCTAAGCACACACCAAAAGCGGAGGAGTGAATATGGAGATGGATATTGTTGATGGTTAAGTGTTTACTTTTATGGCACTTCAGTATGAACCGGGATGGTGTGCTTAACCAACGTTTTCCTTTTAACTACTGAAGATCTGGATTCCCAGACTGGCCCAAGCTCTTCTGTCTGCTGTGGCGGATGTCAGGCTTTACTCGCTCATGAAGCAAGTGGGAAAACAGGAGGTGGCCCGATGGGTGGTAAGTCCAAACCCTTTAGACACTTTACGGAGCATGTGTGGGGCAAGTGGTTCCTAAAACAGCTGACTAACTACTGCGCTACTAAGCAACTTCCTGCTCAGCCTTGGCTATATAGCAAAATTCTTACCCATAATATATATATATATATATATATATATATATATATACACATACACACATACATACATACATATATTTATATACTTATATACATATACACATGTGCACACACACAAAGAAGAGGAGGAGGAAGAAATAGGGCAGCATTTCCAAATCAATATGAATAGATGCTCCAGTCCGGCCACTGTGAGGTTCGAGGTGGAGCACTGGCTGGTCGGTCTAGTGGGGAGCATCAGTACTCTAAGACCTGCACCACAGTGTCTGTGGTGCAGTTATTTCATTAACGGAAAGTAAGAGTTAAGTCAGAGGCAGGCCACGAAAAAGCCCCCGAAAGCACTGCTGACTTAGCATTACGAAACGCAGACCTGCTGTCAGAGCCGTGTGGCACAGGCTAAGAGCAGCATTTGACCATGTCCACTAAGACGTGTCCCCTCACGTAGCTTCTGCAGCATCGGGACCCCTGCTTTCTACAGAAGCGAACACTCAGCTTCCCGTCTCCTAAGGCAGCTGTACTCACCCCTGACCTGTCAGTTCTTTTGCCAGCTGTGCTCTTGGTTCACGTGGTACTGCTGTACCCGAACCCTCACGAACACCATGGAGACCACCCTCACTGTAATTGCCCTTTCCTACTATCCTCTGGGAGGCTCAAGGTCCAGGAGCAGGTAAGATGGTTAATAAGTCCGGACAAATCTCTAAGACGTGCTTTTGAAAAGCCTAAGTATCAACATGTTATATCTAGTGGGTCATCACGTGTTCGCGGGACTTAGAAGAACCAAAGTTCTCGACGAGGGAAACAGGAAACAGTCACACTGCGTGGTGAAGCTAATAAAAGGGCTGGCTATAAAGTGTGGACAGTGCTTAGGAAATCCTGTAGTGCCCAGAGCTCACTGAAGTGGCAGTCTGTTATCAGTGGGCTCCAAAGGACCAGAGGAAAGAGTACTGGGACCCTTGCAAAGCTCTGCTTGAAGGTCCCCGTGGGAGACAGGCATAGCCAGCCTTAGCAATGGCGAGGAGTCGGGCCGTCACACTCATGGTGACTGCCTTAAAGTCCCCTAAAGCAATCAGGAACAAGGTAGGCTTAGTGTTCCCGCAGGTCCGCTGAGCAGCCCGGGTGAGGGTCAGCAGATCCGAATGGGCAAAAGCCAGAGCGAGCAGAGGCCCGGAGCTGAGAGAGCGGCAGGTGCTAGGCAGGTGGTGTGGGGAGGAAGTGTGTGGGAGGGAGGAGCAAGCAAGGCTGAGGCTGGGGTGGGACCAGGCCCGGCTCCGCACCTTGGGTTTTATTCTCCACATAGTAGAAAATCACCAGAGTCAAACCTGATTTCAAAAGAGTGTACTAAAAGCTGGGTGTGCTGGCACATGCCTTTAGTCCCAGAACTTAGGGAGGCAGAGGCAGGCAGATCTCTGAGTTTCAGACCAGCTTCATCTAAGTAGCAAGTTCCAGGAGAGCCAAGGCCACATAGATAGCATGCTTCACACACGCACACACCCCACACAAGTACTGAAAGATACAGGCTTGGGTCTTGTACAAAGACAGTTTCTTTCCTGCAAAGACAGAGCCTCACTTTGTAGTCCTGGATATTTTAGTCACGTGAGATAATTAGGAGACGTAGACTCCAAGGCAGTTTGGGGTAAAGGGGTATTTTGTTGTGCTTTATAGCCCAAGGTCTCTAACTCCCTGTTTTATAGTCTTTTGGTTTTTTGTTTCTTTTTCGAGACGGCGTTTCCCGTGTATTCCTGGCTGTCTGGGAACTCACTCTGTAGCCCAGGCTGGCCTCGAACTCACAGAAACTTGCCTGCCTCTGGAGTGCTGGGATTAAAGGCGTGCGCCACCACCGCCCGGCAGAATCTGCTTCTTACTTTGAAGTGCTAACCTAGGTTTGGAACCACAGCACCTGGGAGGCTGAGGCAGGAGAGCTGAAAGTATGAAGTGAGCTTGAGCTATGTAAGACCGTCTCAAACGCCCCCACACCACAGCTCTCTCCAAGTGGAAATAGCCGACTAAGTGGAAGCTCCGTTTCCTGTAACCACTGTTCCTTGCTCCTAGTGTCAAGTACCCGCTCCTGGTTGCGTTTGCGTGCCTCGTCCGCCCCACGGCTCTCATCCCATGGGTGCCGCTACTCTTCAGACATTTCTACCAAGAACGGAGAAAGCTCCATCTGATCCTGCATCATTTTTTACCCGTGGGGTAAGTCTGGCTGTGGTGCCATCTGTAACATCTTACTAACCTATAAATGACAGACTGTTGGAAAGGTTTTGTATCCTTCACCTAATTACTGTATCTGATGTCACAGAAAACCTCCAGTTCTGTTTCCAATTTTTTAGACACCAGTGTGTGCTGAAAGGCATACATATGTGGAGGTCAGAGTACTTTCGTGGCCGTGGTTCTCTCCATACGGGCTCCAGGAATTGAACTCAGGTCATCAGGCTTTTATGGCAAACACCCACTGAGACATGTTGGCCCAGTATTCCATTTTAGATTTATGAGAATGATTAACTGTATTGTATTTTGGTTAAACAAAAAAAGTGTCTATTTCTTAGAATTTCCATTTTTATTTCCTAAACTTTTCTCTTGTTTATTAAGGGCCTTGTAACAGTTTTGCTCATATGACCTCATGACGTTCTTGGATGTAAGTGATGCTGGCATTCTTATTTTATAGTAAACAGAAGCATGGAGAAATTTAAAATTAGCAAAGCCAGCAAGACAGCAACTATTAAACAGTATGAATACCCAGATATGACATCTATTACAGCATCCAGTACAAATCCAAACTGTCCTCTGAGCCAGTGGGTATACCTTGCCCAGCAGAGTATGGGGTTCGCCACCTGCCTCCGCTTTGTGAATAGCTGGGGCCACAGACCCCTGTACCACGCCTGGCCTCCAGGGCAGTGCCAAATACTCAGCCAGATCCCAGTGCTCTGGCCTTTAAAAGACTAAAGACCTTCAGAGGGGAAAATGTTAGGTGGACATACAGTTTCCAAGGTGACTTAGAAACAGTGCAGGAATGCTCTTGGACCCGAGGAAAAGTAGGGTCCACAAACAGAAAGTCATTTTTGTTGTTTGTTTTGTTTTTTGTTGTTTTTGCTTTTTTAGACAGGGTCTCACCATGTAGCCCAAGCCTGCCTCTACCTTCTGAATGCTGGAATTAAAACATGTGCCATGGCCAGGCAGTGGTGGCACACGCCTTTAATACCAGCACCCAGGAGACAGAGCCAGGCGGATCTCTGTGAGTTCGAGGCCAGCCTGGTCTACAGGGCGAGATTCAGGACGGGCACCAAAACTACACAGAGAAACCCTGTCTGGGGGAAAAAAAAAAAAAAAAGTGCCACTAGCCCTGACCTGTTTTGTATTGTTGTTGTTTTGTTTTTGAGATGGTCTTACCCTGAAGCCTTGGCTAGCCTGGGACTTGCTATGTTAACCAGGCTGGCCTTGAACTCAAAGACCCCCTTCTGCCTCAGTCTCCCAATTTTTGGAATAATGGCCTTGAACCACCATACCTAACAACTTACAAAAAAAAAAAATGTTGAACCTACTTCCAATCAAAAGTTAAAAGAAAATCTCCAAAAATAGTAGAGCTCACTGTAAAACAATGGTTCTCAACCTGTGGGTCTTAACCCCTTTGGTACAGGGGTTACATATCAGATACTTTGCACATCAGATATTTACATTAAGACTCATAGCAATAACTTTATGGTTGGGGGTCACCATCACATGAGCAACTGTGTTAAAAGGTCAGTGTTAGGAAGGTTGAGAACCACTGCTGTAAGGCAATGTCTCCTCCAGGCCCAACAGAATATCCTCCTGACCCAAGAAACCATCTCTTAAGACAAAAACGAAAACCAAACCCAGGTGCCTGTTCTGCACCTTACATTTATTTCTGCTTACCTTCTGAATAGTGTTGGTTGTTGTTGTCTTATCTTGGGTTGCGCCCTGCTTACTCTCTGTATCTTTAGTTACCCTAACTCATTTTCTTACCTAATCAAATCGTAGCCATCCTCTAAGCCTACAGTTCTCAATACTGCCTGCCCACTGTAAAGTAATAATCATCATTTTTGGAAAACAAAGTATTTGATAAAACTGATTGCTTACACCAGCAGTATGTCTACTCAATAAAAGTACATATTGTGAACACTTAAATTTGCATGATTTGGCCCAGCCTGGTGGCACACACCTTTAATCCCAGCACTCTGAAGGCAGAGCCAGGTGGATCTCTGAGTTTGAGGCCAGCCTGGACTACACAGTGAGTTCCAGGACAGTCACCTTGTCTCAAACAAGAAACAAATTATATGGCTGTATCTCCTTGTTAGCTTTCTGTTGCTGTGATAAGCACTGACCAAAAACAACTTGGGGAGGAAAGGGTTGATTACAGCTTACCAATTATAGTCCATCACCCGGAGGGAGGAACTGAAGAAGAAAGGGAAGCTGGGGGGAACGCAGCTTACCAGCTTGCTTCCTCTGCTTGCTCAGCTACGCAGCTTTCTTACACAGCCTAGGCTATGGGCCCAAGGATGGCCCCGCCCACAGTGGACAGGCAATACGACCTCAGTTAACAATTAAGGAAATGCCACACAGACGTGCCACAGGACAATCTGATGGAGAGAATTCTTCAATTGGGATTCTCTCAGGTGTGACAAGTTGACAGCTGGTGGGAATGACAACATTGTCTGTAGCTCGTGTTCTAAAACAGAGTAAGAGCAGTGTGACAGACACTGTTCCATACACTGCCTTGTAAATGAATGAACTGCAGCACACACAGGAAGACACGCCAGTCTTAGAGGCACGATGACAGTGAAGCAGCCGGCAGCCCTGTGAGCTGGGAAGCTCATCTCTTGTAATATACTTGGAGTCAATGACATGTGGAGCTTTTTTTGGGGGGGGGGGTTCGAGACAGGGTTTCTCTGTGTAGCTTTGTGCCTCTCCTGGATCTCGGTCTGTAGCCCAGGCTGGCCTCGAACTCACAGAGATCCGCCTGGCTCTGCCTCCCGAGTGCTGGGATTAAAGGCGCGCGCCACCACCGCCCAGCTATGTGGAGCTTTTTAAACCCTGGGAACTTTGAAATAATAAGTATTCATATCTTTATGTTGACAGGTTGATTATTCAAGAATAGATGAAATAGTGGTCTTTTTAATAAAGGTTGCTTAAGTGCATCTTGTCATCAGTGAAGGATCTTTCCAAATGTATGAACCCACACTTGGTGGACTTGTAAAGCATTTTTAAAGTGGTGTTGGTACAAGGCATTGGAGTGGAACACAGCAGGTTCAAATGTGAGTAACCATTCTACTTTGTTTTTCAGATTTATAACCTTCAGTTTGTCTCTGATTATTGATCGTATCTTTTTTGGCCAAGTAAGTAAAAACAGATTAAGCTAAAGGCTATTTTTAACCATTTACTGCTCCGAAACCCCAAGCTGGACTTTTGATGCTTTTGTATTTCAGTCTGGGTGTGAGGATACATACCTGGTGTGGTGGTGCACACCAGTGCTCTCACACCGAGGCGGCAGGAGGATCAGGTGGTCCACGCTGTTATCCCCAGCTGCAGAGCCAGGTGGAGGCCAACACAGGCTACAAGAGACCGTCTCAGAACACAAACAGACCCATTAACACTTTTAACAGAAGCAAACCTTTTTTATAGTTAAGATGGAATCCATTTCATCACTACTGGTCTATTCTTTGGTGTCCTCTGCAGTGGTGTCCACGACACACATCTTGATGTGTAATGATTTTGACCCTTAGTCATCCAGAAATCCTGTCAACCGAAATACTCTGTCCTCCAATCATTTGGTTTGCAATACAGGCTCCCTAAGTGTGGGCAGTAGCCTTCCACTGCTTTATATTCGGCCCCAAAAGGCACACTGGGTACTGAGTTACCACTCTGGTTTGGAGCCTAGAGATTCATTATTAGCTGTGAGGTTCTGGAAAATCTCACACTTTCCTGCCATACCGTATCTGGAAATGACTGTGGCTCCGATTTCCTAAGCAAAGGTTGGTTCTAGGAGGTGCTGCATGCAGAGCACTCACAGCAGTTCTGGCTGTGAGTGAGCATTTCAGATACCCATCAGGAGTGTTGCTGTTGCCGTCCTTGGTATCTGCGTTCTGCTAAAATTCAAATTTTAACACTGAGAGCACTGCACCATACCAGGTAGAGGTTGGCAGCATAAGGCACTAGAGTAAAACTGTTAATGTGAGTGCCACACCTGTCCTCTTACAAGTCATTTTAAAGCAGGGTGCGGTGGCTTGTGCCTCTAATTTTAGCACTTAGGAGGCAGGAAACACACCTCAAGTTGAGGCCAGCCAGGACGACATCATGAAACACCGTCTAAAGTAAAACCTCTGAATTTTTTTTTTGGGGGGGGGCGGTTTCGAGACAGGGTTTCTCTGTGTAGCTTTGCGCCTTTCCTGGAGCTCACTTGGTAGCCCAG
>CABHPQ010147276.1:5377-36237 GCA_902168405.1 Peromyscus aztecus
TGCTTGTGTGTAGGTGTGTGTGCTTGTGTGTATGTGTGTGTATGTGTGTGTGTATATGTGTGTGTGTGATGTGTGCTTTCTGTGTGAGTTCCTGTAGAAGCCAGAGGTTGAGGGGTACCAGGCGTCTTGCTCAATTGCTTTGCCCCTTATTTTTGAGGCAGGGTCTCTCATTGAATCTGGGGCCTAGACTGGCTGGTCAGTAAGCCCACAGATCCTCCTGTCTCTACCTCTCCTGTACTCAGATCGCAGTGTGCACTACCACGACTGGGTTTTTATGTGAATTCTGAGGATCTACACTCAGTTCCTCAGGTCTGTGGACTTTAGAGCTCTACTCACTGGGTTGTTCGCCCTCTCAGCTTTGCCTGATTTCAAATAATTACTTGCTTTCTTTGCAGCCAATTTTCTTTTCTTTTTTCATTCTCTTCTTTCTTTTCCCCTTCCTCCCTCCCTCCCTCCCTCCCTCCCTCCCTCCCTCCCTTCCTTCCTTCCTTCCTTCCTTCCTTCCTTTTTTCTGACACTCAAATTTACTCCAAAGGCTCTGTTCTCCCAGTCTCATCCCCAAAGCTGCAACAGAACACGGGCTTCAGCCTTCCTTCCCTTGCGGACACCTCCCGTGGATGCCACAGTCCATTCTCTCCTAACACCACCCTTCCTACTTGGTCGTTTTATTCCAGCCCCCAAGTCCATCAGGCACCCACTGCTAAGCCACAGGCCACGCCAGCCAGAAAAGCAGGCAGGCTACCTACAAACCTTCTCTCCTCTCTCTGCTTCCCCAGACCCCATCCTCCAGTTTCATCCCCTGGCTTAGCAGTAGAGCACCCTTGTCAGCCTTCCCTGCTCCCTGCTCCCACCTCCTGTGGATCCCACACATCTGCCTCTTCCAACCTTTCTCCCCTCACTCATTGCTTTGTCCAAGACCCCAACCCTAGCAAGCATATCCTGATAACCCAAGGGCTGCTTCTCCCAGGGCAACAAGTAGGCTGAAGGCCAACCCACACCTCTCCTACTGCTCCTGAGATCCAATCCCCCTTTCTCATGCCCAGCTTTGTAGAGGGAAACCTGCTGTGATCTTCCTTTCTTCTCTGACCCCATCCCCAGTGGATAACAAGGACCTTCTCCTCTGACATTCCTTCCCCCAAATCATCCCAATGTCCCAGCCGCCAACACCAGCAGGCATTCTCTGTGAACACACCCACCAAGAAGGCCAGGAAAACAGGCAACACCATACTCTCTGAAAATCCAAAGAGGCAACACAAAGGAAGGAACAAAACACCCGCCCAACATAGACCTATAATTATCCCAAACCCAAATGCCTACTAGACTCAAGTAAAAAAGCACAATAACAGCTAGGGAAATATGTCTTCACTAGAGCCAAGCTGTCCTGCCACAGGATATTGCAACACAGCCGAAACACAAGAAAAAGACCTCAAAACCAACTATAGGAAGAAGATAGAGGTCCTTAAAGAGGAAATAGAGAAATGCCTTGAAAAAAATCCAGGAATGCACAAACAACTGGAGGAAAATGAACAACCTCTTAAAGAAACCCAGAAAAACACAAACACTTGGAGGAAATGAATAAATCCCTTAAAGAAAGCCAAGAAAACACAAACAAACAGTTGAAGGAAATGAATAAAACTGTTCAAGACCTGAAAATGGAAATAGAAGCAATCAAGGAAACCCAAACTGAGGGAATTCAGGAAAAGAAAAATTTAGGAATTCAAGTAGGAACTACAGAGGCAAGTTTCACCAACAGAATACAAGAGATGGAAGAGGATCTCAGGCATTGAAGATACAACACAAGGAATTGATATATCGGTCAAAGAAAATGTTAAACCTAGAAAATTCCTGACAGAAAACATTCAAGAAATCTGAGACACAATGAAAAGTCCAAACCTATGAATAACAGGAATAGAGGAAGGAGAAAAAACCCCAGCACAAAGATTCATAAAATATTGTCAACAAAATCATAGAAGAAAAATTTCCTAACCTAAAGAAGGAGATGCCTAGAAAAGTAAAGAAGCTTACAGAACACCAAATAGATTGGACCAGAAAAGAAAGTCCCAAAGCCACACATAATACTCAAAACATACAGAACAAAGAAAGTATATCAAAAGCTTCAAAGGAAAAAAAACACTTATCATATAAAGCCATAGTTATTAGAATTATAACTGACTACTAAATGCAGACTCTAAAAGCCAGAAGGGCCTGGAAAGACGTGCTGCAGATTCTAAGAGACCACAGATGCTAACCCAAATATACCCAGCAAAATTTTCAATCACCATAGATTGAGAAAAATAAAATATTTCATGATAAAGCCAAATTTAAATAATATCAACCAACAAATCCAGCCCTACAGAAAGAGCTAGAAAACTCCAACTGAAGGAAGTTGACTACATCCACGAAAACAAAGGAAATAAATAATGTCACACCAGAAAAACCAAAAGAAGGAAAAAGCACATGTCTGTGCGCGCGCACACACCAACAACCACCACCACCACAAACAAAAACACAAAAATGAACCAATAATCATTAGTCATTCAATATCACTCAATGTCTATGGTCTCAAATACCTAATAAAATGACACAGACGAACAGAATGGATGCAAAAACAGAATCCATTCTTCTGCTGCATTCAAGAAATATACCTCAACATTAAAGATCAACATTATCTCAGAATAAAGGGCTGGAAAAAGACATTCCAAACAAATGGACCTAAAAAGCAAGCTGGTGCAGCTATTTTAATTTCTAACAAAATAGACTTCAAATCAAAACAAATCAGAAGAGATAGGGAAGGATACTATATACTCATTAAAGGAAAAATCCACCAAGATGACATTTCAATACTTGCCATCTATGCCCCAAATACAAAGGCACCCAAGTTTGTTAAAAAAAAAAAAAACACTACCACAGCTTAAATCACATATTGATCTTCACACACTAATGGTAGAAGACTTATACCCTACTCTCATCAATGGATTTCAATACCCCACTCTCACCAATATCCTTCTACTGCAAAGGCCTAGACTTAACTTTACAGGCTCAGGAATATGCCATGATAACTGAATGGATACAGAGCAGTATCCTCCTGCAGACATCCTGTCTGCTGTTTATACAGGAAAGCCTAACAGGATCCAGATACTCCTGCAGACATCTTGTCTGCTGTTTATACAGGAAAGGAAAGCTTAACAGGATGCTGTCTGTGGTTTACATCCCTTGGAGATATCTAGATAATCCTGCTGAGCAGTCCAGATAATCCTGTTCAGCGGGTTGTGGTTCCCAGCCAAAAGTCTAGAACAATAGTTTCAAAAAAATCACCTTGCCCCTTCTTCCCAATCCCAAACTGCCAATTCCTGGCTTGTGGTTTTTCCCTATAAAAACCCTCTACACCTGGGCTCGTGGCCATCGCCACATTTCCTTCCATCTGCCGTGTGGCGGCCCAGGTTGAACCTGAATAAAAGGACCCTTATGTACTTGCATCGGAAACCGGCTCCTTGGTGGTCTCTGGGGGTTTTGCAAAACGAGCACAACACTACAGACAAAAATTAAGTGGAGAAATAATGGAGCTAACAGATGATAAAAGCCAAATGACCCTAACAGATATTTACAGAACGTTTCACCCAACAGAAGAGAGAATATTCCTTCTCAACACCTCAAGGAAATTTTCCTAAAATTGACCTCATATTTGGACACAAAGCAAGTCTGAACAAATGCAAGAAAATTGAAATGACTCCCTGCATCCTATTAGACTACCACAGATTAAAGCTGGATATCAACAACAACAGAAAGAACAGAAAGCATATGAACTCATGAAACTCAACAACTCTCTACTGAATGAAAACTGGGTCAATATATAAAGAAAAAAATTAAAGACTTTCTAGAATGAAATGAAAATGAGTATACAACATTTCCAAACATATGGGACATAATGAAAGTGGTGCTGAGAGGAAAGTTCATAGCACTAAGTGCCTACATAAAAAAAATTATTGATATCTCATACTAGCAGCTTAACAGCACATGAGAAAGCTCTAGAACAAAAAGAAGTAAGCACATCCAAGAGTAGTGGATGGCAAGAAATAATTAAACAGGGCTGAAATCAATAAAATAGAAACAAAGAGGACAATACAAAGAATCATTGAAAAGAAAGTTGTTTCCTTGAAAAAAATCAACAAAATAGAAAGACTCATACCCAAACAAAAAGGGGGAGATAGAATATCCAAATTAACAAAATCAGAAAGGAAAAGGGGGGCATAACAACAGACATAGAGGAAGTCCAGAGACCATAGGGACATACTTTAAAAAAACTGTATTCCACCAAATTGGAAAATCTATAAGAAATGAATAGTTTTCTCAATAGGTCCCACTTACCAAACTTAAATCAAGATCAGATAAACAATTTAAATAGACCTATAACCCCTAGTGAAATAGAAGCAGTTATTAAAAGTCTCCCAAACAAAAATCAAAACCCGGGTCTAGATGGCTTTAGTGCAGAATTCTACCAGACTTTCTAAGAAGGTTTAATGTTAATACTTCTCAAGTTATTCCACAAAATAGAAACAGAAAGAACACTGCCCAATTCATTTTATGAGGACACAGTTACCCTGATATCCAAATCACATAAAGACTCAACAAAGAAAAACAATCACAGAACAATTTCCCTTATGAACACAGAGATAAAAATACTCAATAAAATACTTGCAAACTGAATCCAAGAACACATTAAAAAAAATCATCCACTGTGATCAAGTAGGCTTCATCCCAGAGATGCATTGATGGTTCAATATATGAAAATCAATAAATGTAATCTACCATGTGAACAAACTGAAAAAAACCTACAGATCATCTTATTAAATGCAGAAAAGGCCATTGACAAGATCCAACACTCCTTCATGATAAAAGTCCTGGAAAGATTTGGGATACAGAAGACATTCCTAGACAAAATAAATGCAATATATAGCAAGTCTGTAGCCAACATCAAATTAAATGGGGAGAAACCTAAAGCAATTCCACTAAAATCACGGACAAGACATGACTGCCCACTCATTCCATATCTATCCAATATAGTTCTAAAAGGTTTTAGCTGAAGAATTAAGGCAACTGAAGGAAACCAAGGGGATATGAATTGAAAAGGAAGAAGTAAGACAAGGTATTGTTATTGATATAATATTATAAATAAGTGACCCTAAGAATCCTACCAGGGAACTTCTCCAGCTGATAAGTACTTTCAGCAAAGTAGCTGGATACAAATTTAATTCAAAAAAGAAAAATCAGTAGCCCTCCTATATAAGAATGAGAAATGGACTGGAGAAAAAAAATCTGGGGAACAGCATTCTTCACATCAGCCTCAAATAATATAAAATATCTTGGGATAATTATAACCAAGCAAGTGGAAGACTTGGTTAAAAATCTTCTGTTCCTTGAAGAAAGAAATTGAAGAAGATGTGAGAAGATGGAAAGATCTCCCACGATCATGGATCCATAGGATTAACATAATAAAAATGACCATCCAACCAAAAGCAATCTATAGATCCAATGCAATCCCCATCAAAATTCCAGCACAATTCTTTATAGATATTGAGAGGACAACTTTCAATTTTATATGGAAAAACAAAAAACCCAGGATAGTTAAAACAATCCTGAAAAATAAAAGATCTGCTGGAGGTCTCACCATTTCTGAATTCAAGTTGTACTATAGAGCTACAATAATACAAACCACATAAAAACATAAAGACAGGCATACTGAACAATGGAATCAAATTGAAGACCCAGACATAAATCTACATACATATGGACAATTGAGTTTTGATAAAGAAGCCAGAAATACACACTGGAAAAAAGAAAAGACAGCACCTTCCAAATATGGTGCTTGTCAAGTTGGATGTCTGCATGTAGAAGAATGCAAATAGATCCATACTTATCACCTTGCACAAAACTGAAGTACAGCTGCATCAAAGATCTCAACTAAAAACCAGATACACTGAACCTGATAGAAGAGGAAGTGTGGCAATGGCCTTGAATGCATTGGCACAGGAGATGACTTTCTGAACAATCTCTGACAGTGCAGGCACTAAGATCAACAATTACTAAATGAAACCTTATGAAACTAAAAAGCTTCTGTATGGCAAAGAACACCGTCAGTTGGATAAATAGGCAGCCTACAGAATGGGAAAAGATTTTTACCAACTCCATATCCAATAGAGGACTAATATCCAAAATATATAAAGAACTCAAGAAACTAGGTATCAAAAAATCCAAATAATCCAATTTTAAAATGGGATGCAGATGTAAGCAGAATTTGCAATAGAGGAAACTCAAATGGCTGAGAAACATTTAAAGAAATGTTAAAAATCCTTAGTTATCAGAAAAATGCAAATAAAAACTACTTTGGGATTCCATCTTACATCTGTCAGAATGGCTAAGATCAATAACAAAAGTGACAGCTCACGCTGGTGAGGATGTGGGACAAGAAGAACATTCCTCCATTGCTAGTGGGAGTTCAAACTTTTACAGCTACTATAGCAATCAAGATGGAGGTTCCTCAGAATGTTGGGAATCGATCTATCTCAAGCTCCAGCTATACCACTCTTGGGCATATACCCAAGGACGCTTCATGCTACCACAAGGATACTTGCTCAGTGATGTTCATTGCAACTTTATTCATAATAGCCAGAAACTCAAAACAACCTAGATGACCCTCAAATGAAGAATGGGTAAAGAAAATGTGGTACATTTACCAAATGGAGTATTACTTGGCTATCAAAAACATGACATCATAAAATTGGCAGGCAAATGGATGGAACTAGAGAAAAAAAATCATCCTGAGTGAGGTAACTCTGACCCAGAGAGATAAATATGGTATGTACTTGCTTATAAGTGGATATTAGTCATTGAATAAATGATAACTAGGCTACAATCCCAGAGAGGTTATATAGACGAATTTCTAAATGGTCTTTTTCTAAATGTCCCCTTTTCAAGCAAACACATATTGTCCAGGCAACACTGTCTTTCAGTCTGTTGTTTCACCCTGGTCTTTACCATTCTGGACTTCCTTATCCCCACCAATAAAAGTTTTGACTATTCCTCCACCAGTACTTTATTCATGTTATTATTCTTAAGACAACTTATGCTCTACTATAAGTTACCCCTTGTGCAACACTTGTGTGCACTAAGTATAAAGGAAAAAATAACATCAACTATAACCACATTAGGTAAGCTCTTTCATGAGTTGATGTACATGTGTGCATACAACTGTAGGGCCCTGGCCCCCCCCATTTTGGGTAGCTGTTGCCTTGCTTGATGACCTTGACCAGATGTCCTCCCTATGCTGATTCCCTGCTGGTTTCCTTCTTCCTGAACACTCACTGGAGGTTCTTTGTTCGTGTATCCTGCATTTGGTGTAAACAGCTTAGATGTGAGAATATAGAATATTCAGTAGTGAACTTCTGCCCTCCGGGGTTCCTCCATTGTGCTGTAAGCCTGTATTTAAGGTTTCCTCCCTTTTTCAATAAATGGCATTTGTCATTCTGCTGAGGCAAATGACCCGCTGTCTTTTGTCTCTGTTTTTTGATCCACAGCCCCTTGCTTGGACATGGTGAACGGGTGGTGGTAGCGTGGGCGCTATAGCTACACACAGCCGCCACCCCCCCCCCCAAAAAAACCCCAACACTTTCATGTCCTAGCTATGAGTCAAAAATTGTTCTTAGCACTTTACAAAGATTATTTTATTTAGTGCTCAGCAAAGCTCCATGGACTTCTCATATTTAATACTCTTCTTACAGATAGATAAACAAGGGTTGAGACTTGCCAAAAGTGATACATTAAACCTTGCCCTACTCTTTCTGGAATTTGGCATTAATCTACCGTGACTTCCTATTCACTTCTGTTAATGAAGCATTTTTATTGTTCAGATTGTTTAATACCAAATTCACATACTTTTATACTGAAATTTAGGGAATGAAAAAAATTCTTGCTTTCTATAAAGAATTGAGAAAGGCTCAGGCATATATTCTGTGATACTATGGGTAAGAAAGTGATTGTGAGTTTAAAGGCCTTGAAAGGTAAATTATCTCATACTCTTACTCATAATAATTTTCCTATACTGTAATTTAAGTTTAGGGAATACAATTTTGCTACAAATTTATAATAGTGATTTTTTAGAATTGGTTGAGAAAATAATTTGTCAACCTTAAGCAAAAGAAAAAATATCATAAAGTTAAGTACTCTGGAAACATGTATTGCACTTTGTGAAGAGTTGAAGAATAGATCTACAATGACAAATTAAGAGTAAATAGTAGGTTATCATCTGCTATCTAAATATGTATCTTAATTAGTCATAGACTCCAACAAACAGCAATAGCAGGTATGAAGCATAATTCATTTTAAATTTGTTACAACTTATTGATATAAAGTGTTAGATGTGCCTGGTGGTAGTAGGGTACACCTTTAACCCCAGTACTTGTGAGGCAGAGGCAGGCGGATCTCTGTGAGTTCGAGGCTACCCTAGTCTACAAAATGAGTTCAAGGATAGCCAGAGCTACACAGAGGAACCCTGTCTCTAAAAACTAAACAAAACAAACAAAACATCAGCAAAACAGACAAACAAAGAAATGTGTTAGAGGTATAGAAGTTTGTTGTCTATGTATTGATATTTTACTGTCTGTTATTGGATGCATTAGTGATGTTCTCCAAAGAAATTAACTTGACAGGATGTTTCTATGAAGAGAGAAAATAATGCACCTAAAGGAATTGTCCATGTGTTTGCGCCAAGACTGAATATTTGAGACAGGGTTGTCTGGATTTGAAGTGGCCCCTTCCCCAACAATGTCACAGGGATTTCAGGCTTGAGCACTGACTAGAAGTGCCATCTGGGGAGGCTCTGGAAAATGGAGGTGGGAACCAGTTAGAGGAAGTAGGGCACATGAGACAAGTTCTTGGGGCCAATACCTTGGTCCTGGCTGCTTCCTTGTCTCTCTACATACAATTCTTGACAACCGTGCATAAAGTGGCCACACGCTTCTGGCATCATCCTGCAGTGCCTGACCATAACACCACCTAGTGTTAGGACAATCACACACATACCACACATGGATCGCTAGTCCAGGAAAGTACCAAAATCTTAAAGTATAGCTAAGTTGTTGAGACACTAACATAATGAGAAGAAATATGAAACAGATAACCTTTTTTAATAACAAGATTATGCATTACATTATAGGCACAGCTTCCTAAACTGTGGGTCACAAACCTACAGGGGTCTTGTAACTGAATGCAGAAGTCACAAAAATGATCAAGAGTAAAAAGGTTTATGAACATGAAATGACCAGAAATCAATTCAAAATCAAAAATGTAATGAGTCCAGGCTGCTTCTGGCAGAACATGCCCGTGTTGTTTAATGTGACTTCAGTGCAGCTTGGTTCAGAGCATGCGATACGCAGTTACATCACAGAGAACCAGCCAATACTCCCTGGTTTGGGACTTTTGGATATTACAGATTGTAGTGTTAATAGAGGATAATCAATTTTACTGATTTAGATGCTAATTACAGGAACATCTGAACTAGTGTTTGACCATAAACTAAGTAACCATGTCCTAACCAAAGTGTGTGTTCCTTATCATACTGATGACCATATTTACTAGTATAATATTTGAAAGTTGAAATATGTATAGTTTTATCTGTAAATATTTATCATAAATTAACAAAGAAATCACACCTAAGCTGTGTTTGGGCATGGTATGGGTTACATCAAAGTTCTCAAATTTAAACAAATAACCTTAAATGTTTTTTTGACCAAGGAAAATTCTGAAGAGTCATGTAAGACCAAGGAGCTCAAGATGGAAGGGAACTCAGCATTCACAGAACTAAGAGGAAGAACTTAGGAGAACTAAGGCTTAGTAGTCTTAAACGTAATCAAAGTTGTGTGTGGGATGTGTGTGTGTGTGTACAGCTGTGTGCATATGTGTCCATGTCTGTGTGAGAGTATATGTGTGAATGCGTGTGTGTATGCATGTATGTGTGTGAGTATATGTGCTTGTGTGAGTATATGCATATTTTAACAACATCTAGGGTTTATCAACAGAAAACCCTGGTTACTCTTTAAGAAATGGGAAGAAAGCTCCTATTTACAGAGCAAACTTCTCTCTGATGGCTCACTTGATTGATAGGTATCATTTATTCATGACTTCTTACTCGTGTGCACAGAGACAGGGTAGAAATACCAAATCAAGACTCTGTCTTTTTTCATGATAAACTTCTCTGTGAATGCTAGTTACCAGAGACCCTCGATACAATCCAGGTGGTAAGACAACATCACAGAAATGTAGGCATGGGTTTGGAGTATAATCTCAGCCTCCCTATTTTGTGAAGAAGGTGTATGATGCCATAGGATAAACAAATTGTACTTTGAACAACACTAACACAATTCAAAGTACATTATGCCCTATTTCTACTCAAATTTCAAATCTAGTAGTTCTTAAAATACTTTAGAATTTAAAAATATTGTAATTTCATTTGAAGATATGTACCTTTAAAATTCTGAATTGTTAACCATCACTCTGCATCTTGCAATAGATGGACTTTACAATTATTGTAGCTCTCTGGTATTGACAGCCACGATCTATGCATTTGTTCATAACTCTTTAGGTTTTAATATTAGTGTGGAATTTACTTCCTGGTTAGTGCCATGTTCATTGAATTTAATTAATATTTAGGATGTGTTCCCAGTACTTATTATCTGACTTGACATTGAAGTAAAATGTACAATGTTTACAGGACTTCACAGAAAAATGGATTTCTTTTCATTACTCCTCATTTTCTTGTAAACCATCAATCAAGTGTTTTGTAACAGCGAATTTGCAGCTTTAATGTGCATAAGAATCTCCATAAAATATTCTTAAAACACAGATTATTACTCACTAAGTCAGAGGTGAAGCCTAAAATATCACATTTCCCACAAGCTTCCAAGAAGCACCCATGTTGTCAGTCCGTGTCCTACGACTTGAATATTACAGCTGCCCGAAGAAGACACTGGAAGTGGGGCTGTTTAAATGTTTCTACTGCCAGCCTGGGATATTTTTGCAATACTTTGGGTAAAGTGATATATAAAATTGACACAGAAATCAATCACATATTTTCAGATAATACATCTTAAAGAAATTTTTTTGTGTAGCATGTACGCTCACAACACTGCATCCTCACCTACAATAGTCTTGGGTCAGCAGTGTTGACTGGGGCTCTGTGACGTGATAGCCATGATGCATGTTCTGAAGTCAGTTGTACTGAAGTCGCATGAAGCAGCCCAGGCAAGTTTTGCCCGAAGCACCTTGGACCCATTACATATTAAATTTTGAATTAATTTTTGGTCATGGCATGTTTAGGAACCTTTTACTGTTGACCATTTTGTGACCTACAGGTTCAGTTACAGGACCCGATGTAGGACTGTGACCTACAGTGTAGGAAGCTGTGCCTAACAACAGAATGTATAATATTAAGTACTTTAAAGGATTATATGTTACATGTTATTATATGTATTATATGTTACTCCGCATTCAGTTAATGCCTCAAGCACTTACCATAATAGACAAACATGATGTGTTTATATTAAATAGAACATATTTTAATGTTCTAGGCATGCACAAGGGAGCAGTGTGAGGGAGTAGAAGTTATTAAACTAAATCTAAAACAATTCTTTGAAGTCTAGAGAGTTCTTTATTAAAACATTTAATTTATACAATTGCTTTTGTTATTGCTATACAAAATGTTGGGTCTTTAAAAATAAACATTTTTTTAACATATGAAAGGGGAAGTGTAATTCTGTAAAGAAGGTTAAGTTTGGATGTATCAGGTATCATTTTTGTCAGCTGATGGAGAGGACCTTCCCCTCTGGCTTTCACAGCCTGTAGCTATCATTAATGAACTGACCTCTCAGGTGAGTAAATATTCATTTGACTCACTGTCGTAGGTTTCTGATTTATGTTGATTTGATCACTTATTGGTGCAAAACACATATGACAGGAACCAGACTTCTGGCAATGTATTTTAATAATTCTTTGAGAACATAATACAGTGTAATTGGAATATATTTATCTCCCTGAACCTCTCCAAGATTCATTCCCATCCCCTCCCAACATCATGTTCTCTTCTTTTCTTTTCATAATTCAGAGAGTCCAGTTTGTGACAGCTGTATATTTCTGGGTGTGGGCCCTTGACTGAAGAATGACCTACCAGGGACCACACTTTAAAGAAAACGGACTCTCCTTCCCCTCCCTAGAAGCCACCAACTTCCTATAGTCACTTAGCTAGGAGTGGGGTGTAATGAGTCCACCTCCACTCTATTCTGGAGTGCTAACTGATGTGATCTTGTGTGGATTCTTTTGTAGGCAGCCACAGCTCTTGTGAGTTCCTGAGTTCCTGAGTACAGCAGTTCTGTCTGATACAGGAGATACCATTTCCTCTCCATCCTCCCTGACCTCAGACTAGAAACTAGACATTTAATGTTAGATTTTGATATTTTTTTCTTGGCTAGCAATCTTTGTATGACATATGTGTGATACTCTGTCATGACACTGGGCGGTGAGAGTGGGGTACACTTCCAGAATGCCACCCTACCGTGAGGATGAACGAACGATATTCTACGATAAACTGTGTGGCTGAACTATGATGTTCAGTTGGTTAGGTGTATTAAAATTTTGGTGTGTGGCATTTCTCCTTCAACGTGTGTGTTGGGCTGTAATGGTGATGCACGCTAAGGCTCATTTGTGTTATTATGTGACTGATGGAATAAAGGAGTTTCTTGTTTTGCGTGTGAGCTGGGTGAGTTTGGGAATGACTAAACCCTCCCCACTTTCCAGCCCTATTTCCCATCCCTTTTTTTCCCTCTTCTGTTCTCAGCATCTTCTCCTTTGTTTCCTCCCCCATCTACTTTAATTTAGGAAGATACTATTTTGTAGTTCACTAAAATGGTAGACAAATTAAACCAGGAGATACAAACTGTCAGGAACATATTTTGAGAGAGAAAAAAAGACTTCTTTAATTTTTAGTCTCTTATTTTCCTAGGCTTTGTGAGTGGGTATAAGGAAAATAACCCACAAACTTCAGAGAACAGTAGAAACCTCAATATCAGGGTCAACTAATCTAGTCTTGTCCAAAGTTTTCTATTGTTTTCTCTTCCCCTCTGTTTTGAGGGATTCCTTCAGCATTTTAGATTTGTTTACAGAAGGCTGCACTAACTCACCCCACCCCAGCTCTACCCTGGAACAAAAATGCTTAGATTCTCTAATTCTTTTTATTTTATAGTCTCTCTCCCTTTGTCTCTTCCAACCAAAAGAAACTAACTCTTAAACACTTAAATAAATCAAATATGCAAGAGGAGGTGTGTAATGAGAAGATTTGAAGGTTACAAAGAATCAAAATAAAATCGGATTGTGGAGGGTTGATTGACAAATTTTAAGAGCTCCAGAGTATAGTTTATGAAATTCTGCCTGAAGTCTCAAACCCAAGTACATGTGCTCCACAGAAGGGTCCAAGTTAAGTGTGGGGATTGTAAACAATAGGGCTGGGCTTGTCTTTGGATATAGAGGTCCCAGGGGAAAGAAGGACTAGGGTTGCAAGTGCAGACAAAGCAAGTTTTTGATCATTCCAACTGTTGGGGAGTTATCAAGCACTTTATGGCCTCTAATATGCTTGTCCTAGCTTGCTATATCTATTTATAGACAAGATTTGTCTAGTGGAAGAGTAGTGAGCAGAGTTTAGTTAATTAAGACCTGATTAATCCCTTAGAAAAGTTATCTGCTACTTTAGAGCACTGATTTCTTTACTCATTGGACACATACCCTGAAATAAGTCCCTCTCTCACTTCTCTAAGCAGGGGTTGTAGGAATGGAGGCTTGATGTGATTCTGTGTAAGGGAATAGAGACTACCACTGACTCAAAGAACTTCATAGTCCTTGAGTGTCTTGACTTAGACATGGCAGGAGTTAGCAGCAGGGGCTTCCCCGTTGCTCTACCCAGGACAGCATGCTATGATATAGGCACTCATACCTGTGAACCATATGGACTTAGGCACAATGATAAACCACTAATGGGCTTCAGCTGTCCAGGTCTCTCAAAGTGGAAAAAAAAAAGTATCTTCCTCATAGGAGGACTCAGTGAAAATACAAAGTTTAAAATGAATGGCCACTCATGCTTTTGGTGTCCTCAGAAGAACATGGGAACTCATACTGTTCTGTCTCAAGCAGGGTGTGGGTTTATCCTTCCCACTGAGGCCAATGACAGACTTTCTTCTTTTATGTATGAATTAATACCCCAGCATTGAGGTGCTCTGCCAACCAGACAGATGTCTTAAATACTCTTTTGAAACCATCCCCTTGGTAGATGTAAAAGAGGGAACCTCTGGCAGCTGGCTCATAAGAAAATCACAGAAGACTTCTCTCTTAATGTTCTTGGTATCTGCCACTCCCATGGGATGCCTGTTAGCTGAGTGTTCTCTGTACCTTCAATTTCAAATGAAACTTGCTTGAGTCTTCTGATGTGGTCTCCCAAGACTACTTCCTGGGACTCAGGATCACTTATTGTCTTTTTGTTTTGCTTTCAGTCACAGATTTCACGTGTGTTTTGGTGTTTTGCATCTTGTAACTGGTGATTATCTTTATGATAATGATGTGACAGAAGAAGCCCATGACTTACATGACCTCAGCACACTAGGCAGCATTGCCATGTAGGCCAGTCTGCTCCTTAAAATATAAAGAGAATAGTAAGTATTGAGAGTATATTTTAAAATGCATTAGAGAATTCTTTAATTGATTTCTCATTTATGAAAGATTCTATTCCTGAGTGCATATTATCTGGAGTGTGTATCAAAGGTTTTTCTGGGAAATTGTGAGGTCAAGCTACCATTTTTAACCTATGTCATGTTTTCTTCTTTGCTAAATTGATACCAAATGCGTAGTTTTTTTTTCTGAGCCCCTTTTAGGTCTGGAAAACTCCAGCATATACAAACTTCAGTGCAGAACTATTTTAGCTTTGTCTATGTGATGCTAGGAATTAAACACAGACACTTACGAATGCTCAGCTAGTGTTTTATTATTGAGTTATATTCCTGGATCTTGCTATTTCAAGAGATGTAGGGCCCTGGCTCCCCATATTTGAGTAAACTGTTTGCCTGCTTGCCGACCTTGACCACATGTCCTCCCTATGCTAATTCCCTGCCGGTATCCACCCTCCTGAACGCTTAAGGGAAGTTCCTTGTCTGTGTATCCTGCATACTGGGCGTTAACAGCTTAGATGCAAGAATGTAGAACATTCAGTAGCAAACTTCTGCCCTCTGAGGTTCTCCCATTGTGCTGTAAGACTGTATTTAAGGTTTCCTCCCTCTTTCAATAAACGGCATTCTGCATTCGGCTGAGGCGAATGACCTGCTGTCTTTTGTCTCTTGTTTTTCCAATCCACAGCCCCTCGCTCGGACATGGTGAACGGGTGGTGGTAGCACGGGTGTTATCGCTACAAAGAGAGAATATTATCATCTCTGTAGCTCAGACTAGCCTGAAACTTCTAATTTTCCCATCTGGGCCCCTAGAGTGCAGAGATTACAAACCTACTGCTATGCTATCTTTTTAAATTTCTTTTTAAACTCTTAATAGCTTCCATCATTAGCTTTTTTGTAGGAAAGTGG
Organism: Peromyscus aztecus; assembly: GCA_902168405.1. Lineage (NCBI taxonomy): Eukaryota > Metazoa > Chordata > Mammalia > Rodentia > Cricetidae > Peromyscus > Peromyscus aztecus. The sequence goes on from CABHPQ010147276.1 coordinate 21,037, forward strand.
TCCGGTCTTAAAGAATCTATATATTATTTCAGTTTAGCTATTGGTACTAATTGCTTAGCTAGCCTGAGTTAAGCCTGTGTGAGTGTATGTGCATGAGTGAGTGCAACTTCTTCGAGTGTGTGTGTGTGTATGAGAGAGAGAAAGAGAGAGAGAGAGAGAGAGAGAGAGAGAGAGAGAGAGAGAGAGAGCAGACAGAGACAGACAAAGGTGGAGAGACACACAGGGAGATCAGAGAGCCTCATTGTTGAAGGCTTTTATAAATATGAGGCCTATTGCTATGCTATTCCTTATGAAATCGTATAGTGGCTAGAAAAGTTATTGCATTCAGAGATTACAGAATTTCTCTTAGGAATATAATACTCATTTTTCAGAATATTGTTCTGAATGTATTAATTTTTGTTGACAAGTATCTTTTTTCTCAAGAATATAACAGCTTGACCAGCCTTGCTCCTGTATCCTATGATTTGTCTATCAAAAGCTAGTGAAGCAGTCTTCAATGCCGCAGAAGACACAGCAACTCCAATGGCATGCCTCTGTCCTTACACTATTGCGTCTTCAGGATCCAGCAGTCCTCTTTGCTTTGTGTTTCTTCCTTCTGTTCTGATTCCCCATAACTACCATTTAAAGATCTACTGAATGAATGTCTTCACTTCCAAGTCTGCCAACAGTCTTTGTGGGCATGATGCGCAGTCTCTTAGAAAAAAAAGATTTAACTGATTGGTTGTTTTTTTTCTTACTAATAGGAAAAAAACTCTGCTAAGCAAAACTGTCCCTTTATGTTAAGTCCTTGTATGTTGCTCAGCATGCAAGTAGATAGCTATGAATGTGCTAGACACCACTGAAAGTCCAACTCGATGTGAGAAAGGCGGTGGTATCCCTTGGTTCAAAGCAGAATTATGGTTACACGAGAAGCATACACAAAGGGCTTTGAGTATAACAGGTCCTCTGAAGCCTCCCACAGGGTCCCTGGGAGAGATGGGTATCTGACCTGCCCCACTGGACACAGATTTCCATGTTCAATGGCTTCTGAGTTTTCTATTTGCTGAGTTTTAAGTCCATTTCAGTGAAATAACACTAGAAATCATCCTCACAACTAACTCAAATAATGTAAAATAATTACAAAAATTTTCTTCTTCCTCAAAATCATTGTATTAAAACGTCTCCATTCTTCTCAACATTTTAAGATTCACCATTATTAATAATCTGTAAGGAACCGAAACTGGAATCCCATTTTATTGTTGACACCTTCTCTGCTGGTGTTTGACAGTGTGTTTGGGCTGATGATGCCCTGAAACAAAGCATTGTCAAAGGAATGACCAGGACTTCAGAATTCAACAAAATAGAAAAGCTTCCAGTGAAGCAACGGGTCAAATGGTGTTGACTTTCAACAGAATAGGAACAGTTTCAGCAGTCACTTATAGCAGTGAAGAGAGCACCCAAAAGAAGACAGACAGAGAGAGTCTATTTAAAGAAATACCCATGCCCTCCACCCAGTACAGGAAATCATCTTCTATCCCAGAGTAACTGTGAAAGGCGATATCCTTTTGGGGTTCTGTCAGGCCCACATAGCCATTGTTAGATTATGATCAGGCCTCCCTCACTGTAAAAGAAAGTCTGCACAGCACATAAGGGGGTCAAGTGAGAGGTACATTTGGAAGAATCTCTACCTTTAGGTAAGAAAGTTTACAGGCACTGAAGGAAAAAAAAAAAGCCACAGTTAATCGAGGGTACAAAAGTCTCTAACAGAAAAGTGCTCATAAATTAACATCAATAACAAAAAGACTTTTGATAGCAATTGAAAGTAGCAAGCATCTTCCTGAAGAGGTACATGGTCATGATCAAAGTAGAAGAAAGCACCACTGTAGTGAGTAGCCATTCCGGCTTTGGTCTGGAAGTTCCAACCCCCATTGAGGCTTCCGTAACTATCACGCCTACAAGGCGGGGCGAAGGGAGGGCCTGAAGACCTGAGATCGGGACACGCAGCACTCTCTTGTTTGCTGGACCTGGATGCGAGAGGTAGACCGAGGAGAGTTCTCCAGAGAACACCGCCGGACTGCGCTGTGTCTTTTCCAGAACCCGCCACCTACCTATCCCTTCATTTTTAAGTTACCCACTAAATAAATCTTCCTTTTAACTACATGGAGTGGCCTTAGTAATTTCACCAATACACCACCCTTGCCTTCTCTATACATAGTTATCCTTGTCAGTCCTCCAAGCCTTCCCATTTCACACCTCTTCTTTATAAGAGGAAATAATGGAATAGAGTTTTAGGAAGACTAATTCTCATAACTTTTGACTTACGTATGACAAAACCTATGACAGTTGAAAGATATCAGAAACTCACAGCCAGGTATGTTCAAGGACATTTTAAGATACTCATGTATTTTATTTTATGTGTGTATTTGTTTCTGTGTCACATGTGTGCTGAAGAAGGTATTGGATCACTTAGAACTGGAGTCACAGGCAGTTGTGAGCCATCACATGGGGGCTGAGAACTAAACCCAAGTCCTCTTCAAAAGCAGTAGGTGTTCTTTATGGCTGAACTGTCCCTCGAGCTCCCACAAGGGCCTTGGTTTTAAGGTGTACCAAAAGCCAGCTTGGCAATCTGACACATATCCATAGAACAACAAACAAATCACTAAGCATATATTTTTTTCAGGTTAAAACATTCATATTCAGAATCATATAAAAACTTTATTCCAACCGGTATAATTTTTTCTAATGACCCCCAGAGACTGCCCTAATACTTGGTCATTTTTATAAAAGTTGATAGTATACATTTCCTTGTAGATATAAAGTAGAAAATGTCAAGCTCACTCCTGGTGTTTTAACCTTCTAATTCCCCTTCAGAATCAGGTGGATGAATTGTGATTCCCATTCTCCACAGAGTTTATAGCTTTAATCTGATATGGCAGGCTGTTGTTGCAATAGCAGCAACCATTTATTTCAATCTGATTGTCTCCCATATAGAACCACTGCATATACCGATTTAATAACTGGTTGGACCCCATCAGCTCTGCATAAAACTATTTATAATAATTCATCTCAGACTCATAATAGTCAACAGAAACATCTTCAGACCTGTCAGCATTGTGCTCATACACTTAGCCAACTCAGTGACAAGAATAGTTGTGTTATTTATAGACAAATATCATGTGCATGCTTGAATAAATTCATCCCCAAATTGTCTGCATAATATACACCTTTTAGAAAAGCACATCAAAAAATGCAATTCTGATAATTTTACAATGGAAGTAAAGGGAAGCTTAACAGAATATCTTTCCTGAAGATTTTTCCAGGGCCCTGGATGGAACTTGTATGACAGAGTACGTCAGCCTAAGAGCATGTGATGCACCGGATTCTCTAGTGAAATTACATTGCATGTGTCTACTTTTTAGCTTTCTTAATTTGTAAAGCTATATGAACAGTTATGGTGACCATTATCTTAATAGACATTTCCATGATGAGTGGATAGGTGTTGAATTTCATAAAGGAAGTGTTAGGGAGATGGTCCAACATGCAAAGTCTCATGGGAAGCAGATGATCACCAATATATGAATAACTGTGTTCTTTTAGTGAGAACATACTGTTCTGCTGTTTTCATATAGTACCTTTGAGTAAATATGTACATGGTACATAAGACACATATACATATACTTATTCATATATATGGAGAGAAATTTGCATAATTGTATTGAAGGTCATTTCCAGACAACCCCATTTCTTTTTGTCATTTCTTGGAGGATAAAATGGTAATATTTACATTACCCTAAAGTCAATTAATGTAGTTATGTGTAGTGACTATATGTGATCGATCAATCTATCTGTCTACCTGCCTATCTATCTATCTATCCATCTATCTATCTATCTATCTATCTATCTATCTATCTATCTATCTATAAAAATGTGTATTATTAAAATATTTTATTGCTAAAAGAACACTAGTGAGTACGTAAGCCTTCAGAGAGGTGCAATGTTTTTTTCTGGTGAAGGTTTCATCCTTATGATGACTATTGACTTGGGTGGTGGCTGCAGAAGATTTGGTTGGCTGGGGCAATTTGTAAAATAAGGGCAACAAAGTTTGCTGCATTGATGGACGCTTCGCAAAAGATTCCTCTATCCCATGTAATTCTGTCTGGCAGTATTTCTCCCCCAGTAGAACTATCTTCTAAATTGGAGACAACCTTCTATTCTGCCCTATTTTAGCAACCAGGTCCACACAGTGTTCTAAGTCCTCTGTGGTCCTTTTATCAATGTGGCTGGCATTTTCTCCAGTATCCATCTCAAGAAACCACTCCTTGTCCATCCATAGGAAACAGCTCCTCACCCGCTAACATCATGTTGTAAGATTAGAACACTTCAGACAGAGCTACAAGCTCTGCTTCTATCATTCTCTTTAACTGCCACACCCCTTCATTGAAGTCCTCAACCCCTCAGAATCATACATGAGGATTGGACTTTATTTGTTCAAAACTTCTGCTACTGTTCATATTTTGAGCCTGTGTTATGCACTATAAACCTTTTAAATGGCATCTAGAATGCTGAATCCCTTTTGATTTGTTTTGCCCCACGCCATCAGAGGAATTACTGTCTGTAAACCTATGAAAGGTATTTCCTAAGCAGTAAGATGAGAGAATTATTTATTGGACCGTGGATGCTGGTTATGTTGTGTGATCAGGTATAAAAGCCACATTAATCCTGATGCATGCTATCAGAGATTTTGGAACGAGCCATACTATAAAAGGACTTGTATTTTTCTGAAGAATATATTTGAATAGTTAGTTTAAAATATTAAACAAATCTTGTTCTATGTACAGTCATGTACATAGAGTCATCCAGGTTTTGTGATTCTATTTACAGAACACAGACTGAGTACACTGTATACAATTCTCTAAAGCATTAGTATTTGCAGATGGTCAATGGCTTCAGCCATCAGCCGTCAGCTGCTTATCCTATGAAGCCTTAGAACCAGGCTTTGGCTTCTCTCCAGCTGTGAAGGTCAAAGAGGACCTCTGCTTCCAGTATGAAAGTCTTTCCCTTATAGTGAAAATCTGTTGGTGAGCACTGTCACCGTCATCAGCTGTTGTAGCTAAATGAAAACATCCTGCTGTGGCTTCTACATCAGCACTTGCTGATTCTCTCTGTATGTCTATAGTATGGAGACTGATTCTTCACTTAAGCCTCTTGATCTGCCAACTTTAAAGTACTCTGCAGCATCTCCCTTCTCTCAACCTTCACGGAATTAGGCCTTAATTTAAGGGAATATTATGCCTAGTCACTAACACTTTCTCCATTATATAAATAAATTTATATTTTAACAAAGTATTTTGTATGCTCTTTGAATAACACGTTTAACTGTCTTTAAGACCCTTCCTGTTGTATTCACAATTTAACTGCTTGTCATACAAAAAGGTCTAATTTTCAGCTCTTCTATGCTTTTGACCTGTCTCCTTGCTAAGCTTGATTATATTTATTTTATGACTGTCAGTGAGAGATGTGCAACCCTTCTTTCCACTTCAAGAGTTAAAACCATTATACGGTATTATTTGACAAAATTCAATATTGTTGTGTCTCTGGGAACAAGGGAGCCCAAATATATATATGGTTGTAGAATATTATTTTAAGGTGTGTTACTTTTGCTTATGTTGCATTTGTTGAACTCTGTGAATCTGTGCTACTTTGCCTGTCTAAAACACCTGATGGTCTAATAAAGAACTGAATGGCCAATAGCAAGGCAGGAGAAAGGATAAGTGGGGCTGGCAGGAAGAAATGATTAATAGAAAGAGAAATCTGGGTGAGAGATCTAGGAGTGAAAGAAAGAGTGAGAGAAGGAGAAGGACACAAGGGGCCACCCAGCCAGCCATGGAGTAAGAGTGACAGAAGTAAGAGAATGGGAGAAGCCCAGAGGTAAAAGACTGAGGATTAAATTAAAGTTAAAAGAAGCTGGCAAGAAACAAGTCAAGCTAAGGCCAAGCATTTATGATTAAGAATAAGCCTCGCCAGGCGGTGGTGGCACACACCTTTAATCCCAGCACTCGGGAGGCAGAGCCAGGTGGATCTCTGTGAGTTCGAGGCCAGCCTAGGCTACCAAGTGAGTTCTAGGAAAGGTGCAAAGTTACACAGAGAAACCTGTCTTGGAAAAAAAAAAAGAGTAAGCCTCCATGTGTGATTTATTTGGGAGCTGAGTGGTGGACCCTCCAAAATAGCAAAAACAAACAACAAGAGAGAGATGGGAGAATGACTCTGTCATTGAAGAAATCGGAATAGGAAATAGGTGCACTTGTGGATTGAATTTGATTTTTTATGGGAATAATTTGTGATGCCCCAAACAATTATTATATAATAATATCAAAGATCATTCATCATCACATGTCATTTCTCCTTCTTAATTTTTCTTCCTCCCATTCTCTATTTTTAAATAGTGGTAGAAGGAAATGAATCCAAGAACTCACACATGCTGAGGTAAAGCACTTGATTCTCTAAGGTACAAGATCAGCCTTAGGCCAATAGCAATGGATTACTATATAGTATTAGAATAAAGTTAGAAATATTTTAAGAATTACCAAAATGTGACACAGAGATTTGAAATACACATGTGCTGTTGGCATGCGGAGCTGATAGACTAGCTTGGTATACAAAGCATCCCCAGAAATTTCCCCTTTAAAAAAATATCTATAATTTCTCTCTTCATTTGGTTATGGGTATTTTTTCTTTTTTTATTATTTGACAGCTTAATACATTTATATAACTGACTTTGGTAATTTTCGTCTCCTGTTCCCCTCTCTCATCCCCTCCCTCTCCCACTGGCACTCTTCTCAATGAGTCCCCTTCCTGCCTTCTTTTCCTCTGTGGTCCATTGAGTTTAATTAGTTATATGCATGAGAGCTGGTGGGAAGTTATTCAGTAGAGCAAGGCGGAGATGGGAAACGAAGACACAAGACAGAAACTGTTAATTTGTGAAAGTGATACCTCCTAAATTCAACAAAGGAAAGCAGAGTGAAATGACATGCATGTATGTCATGTATCTTCTACTCTCCAATGCCAGGATGCATTTGACTTGGCAGATAGTATTGCCTGACAAGGGTGTCTACAGAGATGGCATAGAGACACATTCAGAGAAAAGAGATGGAACAAAGGTGACTAGACACTGTCTAACAAGCTGCACTTACAAGCACTAATTCCTTCTTAGGAGATGGGATTAGTGTGTAGGTAAAGATGTAAATCACCCTTAAAGACCCCACTGCCTAACACTGCTACACTGATAATTTTTAAAAATTAATAATTTCTTTATTAAAAATTTTTAGTTATTCTTCTTTCATATAATACATCCCAGTTTCCCCTCTCTCCACTCCTCCTTGTAACCCCCCAACCCCTCCCCTGGATCCACTTCTCCTACCTATCTCCTCCCAGGAAAGAACAGGGCTCCCAGCAACATCAATTGAACATGGCACAAGATAAAATAAGACCAGGTACTGTAGTGGGTAGCCATTCCAAAACCTTCACATCAAGGCTGGGTGAGGCAATCCAGTAGGAGAAAAAGGATCCCAAGAGCAGGCAAAGGAGTCGAATGAAGACACCCCTCCTCCCACTGTCAGGAATCCCCCCCCCAAACACCAAGTCAACAACTGTAACATACATGCAGAGGACCTAGTACAGACCCATGGCAGGCTCTACAATTGCACTTCAATCTGTGCGCCCCCATGAGCCCTACTTAGTTGATTCTACCGGCCCTGTTCTCCCAGTGTCTTTGACCCCTCTGGGTCCTACAATTTCTCCTTCCCTTTTTCCATGGGGTTCCCCAAAGCTCTGAGGGGCATAGTGGAGATCTCCAACCTGGGCTATCTGCCTAATGTTTGGCCATGAGCCTACAAACCGCTCCCATCAGCTGCTGGCAGCTGCCTCTCTGATGACAACCTTACTAGGCACTGATCTATGAATATAGCAGAACATCATTAGGAATTTATTTATTTATTTATTTATTTATTTATTTATTTATATTTTACTAATCATGTTTGGTTCTATCCTAGGCCATCCAGTCTCTAGTTCCTGATCATTCAGGCGATGTTGGGCATGGGCTCCCTCTTGTGGTGTGGGCCTCATAGTATACCAGTCAGTGGGTGGGCACTCCCACAAGATCTGAGCCACCATTACCCAAGTACATCTTGCAGTTGGGACAGATTGTAGGTCTAAGGTTTGTGGCTGGGTTGGTGTACCAATCCCTCCACTGGAAGCCTTGTCTGGTTACGGAAGATGGACAGTTCAAGTTCCATATCCTACATTAGTAGGTGCCCTTGATAGGGTCATCCTTGCAGATTCCAGGCAGTTTCCACTGCATTAGGTTTCCACATTGTCCCCCCAAATGCCCTCCAATTCCAGTCATCTCTCCCTGAACTCTCTCCCCCTCTCCCTCCCTCAGCCTAATCCTTCCTATTTCCATTCCCAGCTGCCTCTAGTCCACCTGCAAAACCTATTCTATTTCCCCTTCCCAGGGAGAACTATGTGTTCCCCCCCATCCCCAGCATCATTGTTACTTAGTCTCTTTGGATTTGTGGATTGTAATATGATTACCATTTACTTTACAGCTAATATTCACATATAGGTGAATACTTACTATGTTTTTTCTAGGTCTGGTTTACCTCACTCAGGATGATTTTTTTCTAGTTCCATCCATTTGCTTGCAAATTTCATGATGTCATTTTTTTAAGTGTTGAGTAATACTCTATTGTGCAAACTTACCACACTTTCTTTACCCATTCTTCATTTGAGGGACATCTAGGTTGTTTCTAGTTTCTGGCTATTATGAATAAGCTGCTATGAACATAGTTGAGCAAGTGTCTGTGTGGTAGGTTGGAGTGTCTTTTGGGTATATGCTTAAGAGTGGTATAGCTGGGTCTTGAGGTAGATCAATTCCCAATTTTCTGAGGAACCGCCATATATGTATGTATATATATGTTCCTACATTCATAAATATTACCTGCTTACTTTGCATAATGTTACTTGTATGTATGTTTTCAGGGTTGAATATTTTTATTGAATAAGCAGATGGTATGCTCTTCCCTGGGGAAGACCATTTCTCCAGCTCTTAGCCGTCCTTAGAAGCCTATAGTTCTTTGTGTAGAGGTGAAGCCTCATGGTCTTCCTCACCCCACCCCTATTCACTTTAACATGTTTATTGTTCTACTTGTTCAGCTCACATTTGTACAGTCATGTTGTCAATACTTTACGAGCGTAGCTTCTGACATTAATCAGAGACACACTCCCCACACACCCACACACCTCCCCAGTCCTGTGGCTTTTACAAGCCTTCTATTCCCTCTTCCACAGTGTTCCCTGAACTTTGAGTTTGGGAGTTGTTTTCTAGATATATCCATTCTGACTGGGCTTCACAACTTTATATTTTGATTGGATGTAGTTTTCAGTATTTGCTTCTATCCATAGCAAAGAGAAGTTTCCTTGATGAAAGGGTGAAGACTATAATCTGTATACGGGCAAATATTTATATTGTAGTTATATATTATTCTGGTTTAGTAAAGTGATGATTGTTGGTTCTCCTCCAAGATCCATGCCTTCACTAGCCCTGGGTAGCTGGTTAGGGTTCTGTTACCAGACATGATTTCCCTCTTGTTGAGCTGGTCTTAAGTCCAATTATAGAGCCATTGGTTACTGACAAAGTGTATGTGCTGCTACTGCACCCTTGGGGGAGAACCAAATTTTAACATGAGTTTTGTGTAGCTGAAGTTATCCTGTTCCTGCCCAACCTCCATGGCCCTGCGGCCACCTGGACCCAAGTAAACACATAGAGGCTTATATTAATTAAAACTGTTCAGCCATTAGCTCAGGCTAACTATTGACTAGCTCTTACACTTAAATTAACCCATAATTCTTATTTATGTTTAGCCATGTGACTTGGTACCTTTTCCCATTTCTGCCTTCACATCTTGCTTCCTCTGTGTCTGGCTGGTGACTCCTAACTCAGCCTTTGTGTACCCAGAATTCTCCTCTCTGCTTACCCCACCTATACTTCCTGCCTTGCTACTGTCTAATCAGTGTTTTATTCATTAACCAATCAGAGCAACACATTCACAGCATACAGCACGCTATCCACAGCAGTTTTGTGAGAATAAACCACACCCAAATAATAGCAAAGCATAACATTTTATATATTTTGGACACATTGAAGGTGTTGTGTGACTGTTCGTGAGGAGATGTGAACAAATGGCTGTTCACCCCAGATAGGGAATCCACAGCAGATCAAAGAAAAGGTTTCAGCTGGGCGGTGGTGGTGCACACCTTTAATCCCAGCACTCAGGAGGCAGAGCCAGGTGGATCTCTGTGAGTTCGAGGCCAGCCTGGTCTACAGAGTGAGTTCTAGGAAAGGTGCAAAGCTACACAGAGAAACCCTGTCTTGAAAAAAAAAAAAAGAAAAGAAAAAGAAAAGGTTTCATCCAGGTCAGACTTGGAGAGCCAGTGAGCTCATTTAGGTTACTTATAGCACAAAGGTGAGGGGTTAATCACAAGAGCATAAGTGCTCAAAGCATCCCATCCCAGCAATACTAAGGGTAGTTAGTATCTCTCACCCCAGTAAAAGGTATTCAGTCAACTGGAAGGCCCAAGCCCACAGGGCAAAGGAGCTGTAGAGAGCTGATAAGTATTAATGGAGCTGCAATAGCCAAAAGATAGCCCCACACCAGCTGAGTGAAACAACACATGGTCTGCAAAAGTCACATAGCAAATGTTAGGTCTCAAACCCGGGGCAAATAGGTAACTGAGGTGTCCATTAACATATCAAAGCAGGTGCTGGCCACCAGGTTATCCCAGCATCCCTCAGTCTCCGCTGGTCACTGAGCCCTGCTGGCTGGCATACCATGCCCCTTATTCTGAACACTACAGCCCAGAAATTTGGCTGGGCTTCCCTCCTCCCAGCTTCTCTGGCCTGCTTACAGCACAGCCATTTTTGGCTTCGCCAATCTCTTGGCCCAGGCCGCTCCTCTTGGTCAGTGGCTCCTCTCCTCTCCCGTCACTTCGCACATGGCCCAGCTCAGTCTGGCCGTATTTACTCTGGACTCCCTCAGATGTCCCTACCTCTGGTTATGCTCTCCCTTTTATCTATAATAAACTTCCTACTCCACCGTATGTAGGAGCAGTCATGGCCTTCCTTTTATATTTTTATGTTTTTTCATCCACCTGGTGCCAAAACCTTGGAATTGGCATAAATGAGTTCCCTTCCAAAAAACTTGGCCTCTCCAAACTAACCTGCTAATTTGACTCTCCTCAGGTGTGGTGAGCTCATGTGTTTCTGCTGGCTTCTGCCACCCACAAAATTGGATTCCAAATTCCAGAGTCTGATTCTTCAGCTGCTGCTTCCCTCTGCCTGTTTGGTTTCTACCCCCTTGTCTTTCTTCTACTCCTTTTAAGTCTCTCTCTCTGGGCTCTGGCCTGCTTTGCCCTCCGCCTGGGCGCCTCCACACTCTGTACGTGTTTCTCTGGCTCCTGCTGCCTGTTCTGCCTCTGGCCTGCTACACCCGTGTAGATATCGCCCTTTTCTCTTGCTCTCTCCCCTCTCCACCTCCCCTGGGTAAGTGTCCCCCTGAGCTTCCTGCTTTGCTTACTGTTACTGCAGAAGCCACACCGCTATGCCAAGGAAGCTCTCCCCACCTCAGTGGGCTCCAGTCCTAAGGACAAGGGATGCCTTTCCTTGGTGATATGGAACATTTTTCCCTCTGACAAACTTCCCATTCATCTTGGGGATGCCCCAGGGGAAATTCTTGTCACAACATCACTTTATCCACCTCAGCTCAGCTAGCCTGCCCTTAAGAACTGCAGTCCTGTTTGCAGTCCCTCTCTGGAATCTCTCAGCTCCCACCTCTGGTCCCACAGCTTCTGTTCTCAGCTCCCTCCGAAAGATTCCTCTCTGGGCTCACAGCTGCCTGCTCTCTCTCCCTTAGGCCTCTCCTGCCTCGGGTGGAGTTCCTGCTGCAGCTTCTCTGAGTCCGAGCCTGTCTGGGCCACTGTGTGCTCTTTTTCAGCTCCCTTGTGGAGCTTATAGAATTCCCTCCAGAGGGTTTCACAACCCCCCTCCCTCTCCTCCTCAAACTACAAACAGCTTGGCCTCAGTACAGATCAATGGCCATAACTAGCTCACTGGGTTTCCAGATTCTCACAAATTGTACCAACAGCCACTGTACGAACAGAGACCCCCAAATCCCTTATATCTAAACTTGCTCTGCTCCACACTTCCAAAGGTCTCTTATTTCCGCTTTCAACCCTTAAAAAATCTTTTATCTCTATGAGTTCTTTGCTCTCTGCTCTCAAAAAAAAAAAAATCTCTTAAGACTATACTGTAAACTTTATCTCAGGATTTGTAAATTCACTGGGTTTGGTTAAAAAAATTCTGTAAAATCTGTAACAAAATTTGGCTTAAAACGTAACGAAAGGCTTATAATTTTAAAAAATCTATACATAAGAAATCTTAATTTGCTACAACATATTACATATGTGATTCAACTCTTGTTTAGATATACTGCACGCATAACTTGGAATCAACTTTTGTTTAAAAACAGATATTCTAAATAATAACCACGTGGTTGGGAGCCATCTTTACTAAGGTAAAAGGGTACATGTAGCTTCTCCATCTTAGGATGACTGCACAGTACAAAACAAATAACCAACACCTATATAACTTTTCAGTTCTACTGAGCGCTCTGCTTCTCCCTTCAGACTGAGGGAATGACAACAGGCTTCCGAAACGTTTTGCATCGATGGGGATTTTTGTATGATGATAATTCTTGTTTGTTTGAGACAGGGTTTCTCTGTGTAGCTCTAGAGCCTGTCCTGGAACTCACTCTGTAGCCCAGGCTGGCCTCAGACTCACAGAGATCTGCCTGCCTCTGCCTCCCGAGTGCTGGGATCAAAGGCATGTGCCATGTTCTGCTGTGGAATAATGCTTTTGTACACTGGTTTAATAAAATGCTGATCGGCCAGTAGCCAGGCAGGAAGTATAGGCGGGATAAGCAGGCAAGGAGAATTCTGGGAAGAGGAAGGCTGAGTCAGGAGAGCAGCATGCTGTCCAGGGAGCAGCATGTAATGGCACACAGGTAAAGCCACAGAACACGTGGTGACATATAGTAACAGAAATGGGCTGAGTTTAAGTGTAAGAGCTAGTCAGTAGTAACCCTGAGCTAATAGCTGAGCAGTTTTAATTAATATAAGTCTCTGGGTGTTTACTTGGGTCTGAGCAGCTGCAGACCTGGTGGGACACAGGACAACTTCAGCTCCAGTGTTCACTCTGGACTCTCCTAGAAGTCCCTGCCTCCAGCTATGTGCTCCCTGTTATCTACAATAAACTTTCTCCTCTGCCATACCTAGGGGCAGTCGTGTCCTTTTTTTTTTATTTCATTTCTTCATTCAGCAACTGGGAACAAACAGAAACTTTCTCAGTTTCCTATGACTACCTCTGCACAGATAGAGACCGTGGACCTGATTGTGAACTTCTGGCTCAGCGTTCTCTTTCCTGACCAGGATTGGCACCTCCTTTTTGATTGCTCATATTTTATAATGCATTTGCATACCTATATTCAGCCTATCAGGGTCAGGATGATGCTCTGACACCTCTTTATATTCATACATTCTAGGGCTGCAGAATCAGAGCAGCTGCAGAAGCGGAGTGGGGAGGAAGAGACAGAAAACTACCTTCTACATTCACATAGACAGACTCATTGAAAGTTCTCATTGGAGGGTCTCTGTACTTGAGGCTTTCTGGAACAGACTTGAGAATTTGACCAGTGGCTGCAAGCATGGGGACTTCTTCCTGCCTTAGCCTCTAAGACACAGCACTCAGCTGGGCTGCAGCTAAGTCTGGCATCCAAAACCCATAGCCTCCAGAGACCTAGGATGCCAGCCTTTGAGATCTACTGGAGACAGAGGTGCCTACAGACTTGCTCTGAATGACTGCTCATGCTTGCCACCCTAAAACCCTCTCAGAAAGTCTGATCTATAACACCTGGAGCTGTACTACCTCTCAGAGCTGTTAGGGCTCCTGGCTAGCACCCTGCCGCTATTGAAGTCCAAACCTGTTTTGTACAAATTGTCAACACTTCACAGGGCAATCTGTCTATAGTAGCTTTACCTTTAAACGGTTGTTAGTCCTAAAGTGGCAATAAAGTAACCTCCTGTCTGTTCTCCACAGGGCTTACCCACTCCCTTCTTGGAGTACGGTGGGAAAAGAACCACTGACTGCCTCATCATGGATGATGACTCACAAAAGCTGCATCCCTGGAGCTCCCTGCAGGACTTTCCTGCAGCTTAGCTGGTGCTGGGGAGTCCTCTTTCTCCAGCAGTTACTCAACTCTGTGAATCTTGCAAGTTTCCGATGTTTCCTGAGGATTTCCTGTGTTGTTTACTTCCTCAGTCTCACGAGCCTTCTTCTAGGTACTCCCATGAACCTACCTCCGCCCAGGTACACAACAGAAACTTTTACTATAATATATAAAAGCCACGTTTTCAACATACAATCTTTCATTATTTATTGACCCAATTGATCATCACTGTAGAGGATAACAGGGTAAGAATAAAATGATTTTCACTGTAAGAGGCTGGGGAAAGGTTAATTTTTTTTTTCTTTAGAGTTTTAAGATCCAAGGTCATAAACACAAGGCAACACCAGAAACGTTCTGATAAATACATGCTTGTAATCAGCTTGTCTAACATTTTCGCATTGTATTGTTTGGGTTATGATCTCATTTGCTAGTGTATTCAGGTCTATAACTGACCTAAACTGGCTTCAAGCTTGCAGTGAACCTCTTGTTTCAGCTTCCTGAGTATAGAGCCCCACAGACTTAAGCCGCCACACTCAGCATTTCAATCAAATTTCTAACTTAATTATAATTATATACTGAAAATGTTTCTAAAATATCAGCTATAATAATTGCTGAATTAAAACTCAATGCCTAAGCAATGACCGAGACCCAAAAAGCCTATGTTGCATTGATAGCTTTGTAAAATATAATAACTACGTCTGAAAGAAAATGTTATTGGGTCAAATCAACTGACATTCAAATCCAAGTTAGGCCCCTTTGTCTAAACCTGGAAATGGCATATAACTTTTCTGATATTCAGTCCTCTCTTTCGCAAAACATGGTTAACAATAAAATACCTTACACAATCATCAGTTATAAGCAAGATTATATAGAGCACAAAACAGTG
>CABHPQ010147277.1:8592-36284 GCA_902168405.1 Peromyscus aztecus
TCTCTCTCTCTCTCTCTCTCTCTCTCTCTCTCTCTCTCTCTCTTTGGTTTTTCGAGACAGGGTTTCTCTGTGTCATTTTGGTGCCTGTCCTGGATTTACCTCATATTCTTGTATTTTACTTACAATGTTTTAAAAACTATTGTGGCTTCTGATAGTCTTAGAAGGTACAATCTCACAGCAAACTCCCTGTTTTTCATTTTGCTTTGTTTTGTTTGTTTGTTTGTTTGTTTGTTTTGGCTTTGTAATATTTCTGCCCCTTCTTAGCAATGATCCCTAAACCTTAATTTCAGGAGCTGTGTTGTATGTGTATCCCTTGGGACTGGACTCCACAACTCTGTGTCTTGATTGGTTGTGGTTTTCTGTAATGGTGTCTGACTATTGTAAAAACAAGTTTCCTTGATGCAGGTGAGGACTATACTTACCTGTGTAAAGATATATAATACAGTGTTTTGATATGCATATATAATAAAATGATTTTTACAGTTTAACAGCTATCATGTGTAACTTTTCTAATCACTAGTGAAATACTTGTCAAAAGCAACTTGGGAAAAGAGTTTCTTTTGCTTCACAGTTGAGGGGGCAGTCAGAAGACTTGACAGTAGGAATATGAGGCAACTGCTCACACTGTATCTGCAGTCAGAAAAGAGCGAGAGAAGGTGTTGAAGTTCTACTCACCCTCCCCACCCCCGCCCCATTCTTTTCTTCTTCTTCAGTCTGAGACCTCAGGCCGTTGGATGGTACCACTTTTTTATTCATTTTATGTAGATGTAATTCTAAATGGTCTTATAAAATAAGAAACACAGAGCCAAATAAAGAGTTAAAAGCCCAAGAGGTCAGAGCACTAGCAAATAGCCTTTAGCTTACCAGTTGCTGCCGTCCTTCCCCTGAGAGAGAGACCGTCTCCTGTGTGACCCGTCTTTTTATTGCCTTTCTGTTCTGCCTTCTCATTGGTTCTAAACCCAACCACATGACTTCCTCCAGGTCTTTGTGGTTGGTACTGGGATTAAAGGCATGTGTCTCCATGCTGGCTATGTCCTTGAACACACAGAGACTTTGCCTGCCATGTGATCGAATTAAGGGCGTGTGCTACCACTGCCAGACTTCTGCTAAATGGCTTGCTATTAGCTCTGACCCCCAGGCAACTTTATTTATTAACCTACAAATAAAGTCACATTTCGGCACAAATAACATATCACCATAATTTTACATACCAACCACAGATCCCCCTCTCACCCCTCCTCCCACTCCCCCCACTGCCACCTAACCCCCCTCCCACGCCCCTCATCCCCTCCTCCAAAAGGACAAGTTCTCCCATGGGGGTACAGCAAAGCACGGTACATTCAGTTGAGGCAGCACCAAGCCCCTTCCCCCTGCATCAAGGGTGAGCAAGGTGTCTGACCAT
The DNA here is from genome assembly GCA_902168405.1 of Peromyscus aztecus. Lineage (NCBI taxonomy): Eukaryota > Metazoa > Chordata > Mammalia > Rodentia > Cricetidae > Peromyscus > Peromyscus aztecus. The sequence goes on from CABHPQ010147277.1 coordinate 9,995, forward strand.
AGGTAATGGGATCTAGAAAACCAGCTCATGCACCAGAGATAGATCCTGATCCCACTGCCAGGGCCCATCAAACAGACCCAGCTACACAACTGTCTCCTGTATGCAGAGGGTCTAGTATGGTCCCATGCAGGTTCCACAATTGTCGGTCTAAAGTTCATGAGTTCCTATGAGTTTGGTTCCACTGATGTTTATGGTGGATCTTCTTTCCTCAATTAAACTCTGAAAATACCCTCACAGACATACCCAGAGCTGTGTCTTCCAGCCTGTAATCCATCCTAAGGAATGGATTGTGTGGTTGATATATTGTACACCCCAATAAACTCATCTGGGGGTCAGAGAACAGAACAGCCACTATATTAAACATAGAGGTCAGGCAGTGGTAGCACATGCCTTTAATCCTAGCATTCTGGAGGCAGAGATCCATCCTGATCTCTGTGAGTTCAAAGCCACACTGGGAACAGAGCCAGGCATGGTGGCACACACCTTTAATCTCAGCACTTGAGATCTCATGTCTTGCTTGGGAAAGACACATGCCTTTAGACCCAGGAAGTGATGGCAGGAAGCAGAAAAGTATTTAAGTCATGAGGACCAGGAACTAGAGGCTTTTAAGCTTTTAGGCTTTTAGCAGCAGTTCATCTGAGATCCATTCAGGTGAGGACTCAGAGGCTTTCAGTCTGAGGATTTGTGGAAACAGGATCGGATAAAGAGTTGTCAAGGTAAGGTTGGCTATGGCTTGTTCTGCTTCTCTGATCTTTCAGATTACACCCTAATATCTGCCTGCATGTTTTTTATTACTAAGACCCGCTAACGATTCATAACAGGGGTGGGCATGCTGGGTCAGCAGGTAAAAGCTCTTGCTGCCAAGCTTGAAATCGTGAGTTGATTCCTAGATTCACATGCCTGGAAGAGTTAACCAATTCCCCCAAGCAATTCTCTGACCACCACATGGGTGCCTGGCACCACAAGCGTGTGCATGCACACACACAAATAAATGAAATGAAAATTAACTAGAAAACAGACATAAAACTTAAAATGTTACTTAGATATATACTGAAACATTGCATAAATCCAATACATTCTGGCTAGGCAACCTTAGCCTGTATCTCTTTATTATATCTATATATAGTCCATATCTATATCTATATGCATACGTACATACATATGGGGGGTATAGAAAGGGGATTCCTTAGGATGGATTACAGGCTGTGGTCCAGTTAGCACAACAATGGCTGTCTAGCAAGGAAAGTCTGAATCCAGTACTTGTTCAGTCTACAAGGCTGGGTGTCTCAGCTGGTCTTCAGTATATGCCAGAATCCTGAAAAAATAAACTCTAATGCCAGTGAAGGAATGGACTGATAGTGAAAGCGAGATCAAGCAAAGAGAGAGCAAGCTTCCTTCTACCAAATCCTTTCCATAGGCTGCCAGAAGAAGGTGTGGCCCACATTAAAGGTTGATTTTACCAGTTCAAAAGACCTGGATTAATAAAGCTTTATCTTCCCACCTCAAAGATACAGTATAGAAGTGGGTTTTCCCACTTCAAATGACTTCCCTCACAGATGTGCCCTGCCATTTGGGTTTCAGTTAATTCCATATGTAATCAAGTTGACAAGAATAACCACCACAATCTGTAAGGACAGGCAATACATAATTCTGTGGCACTCCCTGTAGTCTGTGCTTGCAACTCTGGCCCCCACATACACACCTACCCCACAAAGATGCTGTTGAGTTCATTTTCTGTTGGCTATCTACTGCTGGGCATACAACCTACCCTTAAAAGTAGTTTGTTTTCCCAGTGAGACTCCCATGGAGAAAACTAAATTTTCATTTGCAAGTGGTTATCACCTAGAGACTGCTTTTGAGTTAAGGATGGGGATATGTATCCATTTCTCCCTTCTGCTCTAAGACCTCATCTGGTACAGACCTGTTCAGGCCCTGTGCATGCTGCTTCAGTCTCTGTGAGTTCGCACGTATGTTGACTATGTTGATTTGAAGGGCCTTCTTTTCTTGGTGTCCTCCATCTTCTCTGGCTCTAACACTTTCCACCTCCTCTTCTGCAGAGCTCCCTGAGCCCCGAGGGGAGGGATTTGATGGAGATATCCTTTTTAGGGCTGAGTGTTGGGAGGTATCCTTGCTCTCTGCATAATGTCTGGCTATGGGTCACTGTATTTGTTCCCAGCTGCTGTAGGAGGATGTTTCTCTGATGAAAGCTGAGCAAGGCACTAGCCTATGAGTATAGCTGAATTTAATGCTATTTTTTTCTATACAGAACAATAGTGTCCTAGTCAATGTTCTATTGCTGTAAAGAGACCCCATGACCATGGCAACTCTTATGGAAGAAAGCCTTTAACTGGGACTTGCTTACAGTTTCAGAGATTTAGTCCATTATCTTTATGGCAGGGAGCATGGTGGTATGCAAGTAGACACTGTAGTTGAGAGTTCAACATTTGTAATCTGTAGGCAGCAGGAAGAGAGAGAACCACACCTACTCCCAAAAGGTCACACCTCCTCATCCGTCTCAAAGAACACCACTCCCAAATGACCAAACATTCAAATATATGAGCCTATGGGGCCTTTCCTATTCAAACCACCATAAACAGTATTTGGTCTAACCCTAAATCCCTGAACTATCTAGTCTCAGATTCTTGGTCACCCAAGCAGTGTCAGGTATAGGTTCTAGCTTGTGGAGTGGGCCTTTAGTCAAATCAGATATTGGTTGGTAACTTCCATAAGCTTTGTGCCACCATTACAGTAGTTATCTTGCAGGCAGGACACCATTGTGCCCTTGCCATCAGTTTGTGGAGGGCAACCTGCAGTCTTGGCAACAGCCTGGCTTGTTGATGCCTTTAAAAAAGTAACAGAACATACTATTCATATCTGTCCTAGAAATGAAGCATTTTAAAACTTCCTCTTCTGTGTATTGTATTTACAATTTGGTATTCATATGGAATTGTAGTTAGCATGTATTTGAATGTTAATTTAGATTAATATTAATTAATTAACATTAATTTAGATCAATACATTTCTCAGGACTGATTTTTTTTCATTCCAGTGGTTTTCTGTTTTTTCATTACTTTTTCTTCTTGGTGTATATTCTCTCAGTTAAGACTTATGGAAGATTAGCTTAGAATTGGTCTGTGTACCAAGATTCATTTCTCTCTCCTTTTTCTTTCCCTCTCCTTTCCTCTTTCCTTCTCTGGAGGGTCTTATTGTGTAGCCCAGGCTGCCCTAGAGCATACATGCCTCCTGCCTCAGTGTCCTGCATGGTGGGATTATAGGTGTGTGCTGCTATTCCAGGCTGCCTCTATTTCTCTCTATATAGTTTGTCTAGATCAATAACTTGAGTTTAAGTAATTCTTTTCCTTCCTGCTCTAGATAGCTTATGTCTTTGAGTCTCTATCCCTTCAGCTATAACATGTAAATAAAACCCTCAAGGATGGTGTCTTTGTCCATGTCCATGTCCATGTCCATGGGATGTTGCTATAACACAAAGCTACAGACCACTCAGTTGATAATTTATTCTCTCACAATTTTGAAGATTGGGAATTCTAAGATCCAGGTGGTGGTATCTGAAGTGTAGTTTCTTGCTTCATCCTTCTCTGGCAAAAGGTACAGGAACAAAAGAGGGAAAATGCTAAGTCCCTTTTTGGAATCAAAGGAGGCAGAAGAACCCATGCCCACAAGACCTTTGTCAATATCAGCTTGATTCCATTTGTGAGACAGGGAGAGCCCACATGACCAGAACACTTATTATCCTCAACTTTTATAATTGTTGCCTTGGTGCTCTGTGAGTTTTTCTGGCAAAACCTGAACAAACACTCATCCCTGAGAGATCAAAGAAACAAAACTATCTAAGTCTAGTTGGTGAACCATGGGAATTGCTTACAGGTAAAGGCAGCTGTCACAGAAATGCCTACTCTAGGATGGGGCACTATTTAAGACAGCTGTAGCCTTGAAGCTCCTTTCAGAATCTAAAGGCAGTTACACTGGGTATTCTTCTGTGGCCAGCAATTGTTTACTGTGTTTTATTCTTGGAGATGGGCCCTGTGAATCTTGTAACTTTCTATCTCAGTCATCAACTTCCTTTTTCAAAATAAAGATTTATTTTTATTTATTTATTTGTGTGTGTGTGTGTGTGTGTATGTGTGTGTGTGTGTGTGTGTGTGTGTGTGTGTGTGTGTTTGTATGTGTGCATATGTATGTGCAAGCAGGTGCTTTCAAAGTTCAGAAGAGAGTGACTGGAATTATAGGTGGTTGTGAGCTGCCTTATATGGATACTGGAAAGAGAACAAAAGAGCAGTATATGATCTTAACTGTTGGGCCATCTTTCCAGCACTTTTTTTTTCTTTTGGCTAGGTCTTCCATTTTATTTTATTTATTTTTTATTTCTTTTGAATACCGAAAGCCGTTTATTGAAGGAGGGAGGAGGTCTTAAATATAGGCTTACAGCACAGTGGGAGAAACCCGGAAGGCAGAAGTTCACTACCAATGTTTTACAATCTTGCATCTAAGCTGTTAATGCCCAATATGCAGGAAACACAGACAAGGATCTTCCCTTAAGCATTCAGGAGGGTGGAACCTGGCAGGGAATTAGCATAGAGAGGATATCAAGGTCAAGGTCAGCAAGCAAGGCAACAGCTACCCAAAAGGGGGCCAGGGCCCTACAGGTCCCCCCTTTTATTAAAAAATGAGCTTCTGACTTAGGTTGTGTGGGACGTCAGCAGGTCACCTTACCCGTCATGGAGACACCTGCCCAGGTCACACAAGCACTCTGTCTTAGGTTGGTGAGTGACCCCAGACATTACCTGTCTCTGAATACTCATTATCATACAGGCTCAAGCCAGCACTTTAAGGATTAGGAAGCTCCCTCAACCTAAAGGTAATGTTTAAGTTAGAGAAACTAACTACAAAACACTTGAGGATTGCATTTCTAACATACAGATTTTGGAGGGCAAACTTAGACCACAGCAGTTATATAATAAAGATAACATACTGAGTTTGTCATCTGTTGTACTTAATGTGTTAAATCTTGTCACCCACTGTGATGTTATTTTCACAATAAAAAAATCACATCCATAACCATGCTCCAATAAGATTAAATTATGCTTGTTTGGGAAGGTATTAATTAATGCATAACTGTAATAAGTATATTATAGCAGTTATCCATAAGAATTTTAACTATCATATTCTTGAATGTATTCTCAAAGAAAGACTGCTTAAGTAGACTGAGGGTACAAGACTCACATCAAAGGAAGTTTACAATGCCATCATTTTGATTCGTAGCCATTGGTTATCATTGCTTATGATTTTCAAAATGTGTGGAGGTCAGGTTAAGAGTGCACACTACTCGCCGGGCGGTGGTGGCGCACGTCTTTAATCCCAGCACTCGGGAGGCAGAGGCAGGCGGATCTCTGTGAGTTTGAGGCCAGCCTGGTCTCCCAAGCGAGTTCCAGGAAAGGCGCAAAGCTACAATGAGAAACCCTGTCTCGAGAAACCAAAAAAGAAGAAAAAAAAAAAAAAAAGAGTGCACACTACTCTTCCTGATGACCCAAACTCAATCTCTAGCATCCATATCTGGTGGCACACAATGCATTGTAACTCACTTCTGGGGAATCCAACACATTTTCCTGGGCTCAGTAGGCATCTGCATATAAGTGGCATAACATACACAGATAAACAGATATATACACAAATTACCCCCCCCCCCCCACATAATGTAGTTTTAAAAAGTATGTAGAGATCATGAAATGTATTCCAGGGAATTCAAAGCAAGACAGCTGTGAGACTAGTCTACACTGTTTACTTGTGTTCAGACCACAAGAAGATGGAAGAAAATGTAAATGGCTTTCCTTTCCCTATTATCTTTCTCCATGTTTTATTGATTTTTACATTTAAAACATTACTTTCAGAAAATCGTTACACTATTCATGGAATCAGACTTCTATATGCCTTAGGACCCAAGTTCTGAGTCTAATTCTGGAGCCATTTCTGACCCACTCACTCATTCCTTCACCTACTTCTTATCTTGGATGATCCATAAAGGGAGAGGGTAATGACCCAAGAGAATTTGGGTGTAAGTTCTGCAGAAGATGAGCACAGAGAATCTAAGTTGAAGAGAACCTTGAGATGGCTAGGACTTCATGGGGTAGAGGAATTGCAGAAACACATATTAGTGCAATGGCTGACATGCAGTGAGTGACAAGAAGAGTACACACCACACTGAAGGGGTGTATTCATTTTACACCATGACAATTTCTATACTGATGTGGTTTGAATGTAGATTGTTCCTTATAGTCTCACATATTTAATCACTCAGTCTCTCTAGCTGTTGACACTTGGATGGTTGTGGGAAAGCTATGAAATGGAGCCTTGCTGGAAGAAGAGGTCCATAGGGTGCTGGGCTTTGAGATGTTATAGCCTGGCCCCACTTCCTGTTTTCTGTTTCTTAACTACTTGTATAATATGACCAGGTTGGTGCCTGTGCCGGCCACCATGCTTTCCCCACTATAATGGACTGTGTCCCCCTGGAACTGTAAGCCAAACTAAACCCTTCTTTATATTGCTGTTGTCAGATATTTTGTTTTAGCAGCAAGAAAAGTAATTAATACAAGTAGTTTCACAAATTCTGCTGTGCCTGAAGAAAGACATACTATGAGGCCACAGACCATAACTAACAATCTCCATGAAGTCTTAACAAAAGAGGAATATTTCTCACTTAGTTCCCAGGGACCTCCTCAGTGACAAAGTCAAGAAAGTCACAGGTGCTGAGTCTGATCAATGTGGTTTATTTATTCTTTGGATTCTGCTAGGGAAAAGGTAGGTGGAGTCATGGGAACTTCCTCAGGTCTAGGTGAGGCAGGTAATAACCTAGGCGATGACGTTGAACCTGGTAGTCTCCCTCCTTTTTTCTTCTGCAGACAGTCACCTGTGAGGGTCAGGAGAAGCCATAAAAATGAATTAGCCATCCATCCAGGTAGGGGAGATATCAGGAATGAAAGCATGGGCAAAGCTAGAGACCTGATCTTTCTTAAATCTCTCTTCTTCCTTTTTCTGTTTGTGTTTCTCCCTTAAAATGCTTTCTCTCTCTTTCTCTAGTCTCAACTATTACTTCACCCATTTATCTATTATTTCTATTTCTGAATTAATTTATTAATATTCATTAAACATTTAGCTATCAATCATGTATAAACTTCTCTGTCATACATCAATAATCTAGTCTCTGCTTGTGTCATCTGTTGCTTCTGAATTATGTATCATCTTGCAATCATTTATAATTCTATCATCTATCTATCATGTATTAATAATGTGTTGTCTGTTATCTATATAGCTACTATCAACCATCTGCATATCCTTCTGTCAACCATCTATCCATCATCTCTCTCTATTTCTAACTACCAAGCACTTATCTACTTATTTATAATTTTTCCTGATATTCTTGTCTCATTCTCATCCCAATCTCTGTGCTTCCTCCCCACTGTCATTTTTCTAGCTTAACGGACATGTAACTGACATGCAATTAAGTCAACACATTTAAAGTGAGTGCTTCAGTGAAGCACAGTAGCATGTCTACTCACAGCAAGTAGGAAGTTTTTAATTAATACTAACCTGGGCTATATAGTAAAATTCTGTTTCAAAAAGAAATAATTTATTTATAAGTTTTTATTATAACCCTTTAAACTATCATGTAGAAAGGGGATGAAAAACACCCATTTATCATCTCTATGTTATGCTTCATCATCATTCTTTCTTCCCTGACATTTGCAAACATAATATGTTTCAAGAAATCGCAGGGCTAATTTCTGTCTCTACAGATCAACCATTCATTATTTTTTATTACTGAATAGCATTCAATTGTTGAGATATACTTCTTGATGGAAACTTTTTCTTTTGTTTTCAGGTTGAGTTCACTTTTGTCTTTCTATCTTTTCTTTCTTTCTTTCTTTCTTTCTTTCTTTCTTTCTTTCTTTCTTTCTTCCTTCCTTCCTTCCTTCCTTCCTTCTTTCCTTCCTTTCTTTCTTCCTTTCTTTCTCTCATTTCTTTTTTTAAATTTGGCTATGACTAAAAAGGTAGTTATTCACATTTTTTTTTTTACAAATCTTTGGATAGATGTTCTCTCTTTTTTATAGTCTTTAAAAGAACTTTTTTTCATATGATATATTTTGATTATTTTCCATACCTCAACTCCTCCCAGATATTCTTCACCTCCCTGACCCAACTCAACTTCATGCTCTTACACTTTCTCTTAAAAAAAGAAAAAAAAATCAAAACAAAAACTCAATAAGACAAAAAAATGCCAAAAAAAGCCCCACTTCCACAAAAAATCCCAATGAAGTTCGTTTTGTGTTGGTCAACTACTCCTGGCCATAGTGCCTGCTCTGGAGTGTGGTTGATATATCTAGCGACACTCCATTGGGGGAAAATGATTTTTCCCTTTGCCAACAAGTGTCAATTACAAAGAGCTTCTTGGTTAGGAGTGGGACTTTGTATCTACCTCCCCTTTTCAGTGTTGGAATTTTGTCTGGCTTGAACTTGCACAGGTCTTATAGATAGGTATGTTCATTTTTCATGCAAAAATTAATAGGATTAGAATGGTTATGTCCTGTGGCAAGTATATGTAACTCTCAAAGAAATGACCAACCTACATTCCACTAGTTCTCAGTAAGAGTTCCTGTTACTTTATATCTTTTCCAGCACTTACTAGTATCAACTTTCTAGTTATTGTTTTAATCATTGTGCTATATTACTGTGTGAATTTCACTAATGACTAGTGTTAGAATTTTAAATTCCATTGTAGAACACACTGACTACAGTTACTATAATATATATTTCATAAATGCCAAGAGTAGGATTCATACCATACAAAATGATAAGATGTTATTTACTTGGTTTAGTCATTTTTAATGCATACCTCACAACTTATACAAATACACATTATTTGTCAAATAAAAATAAAATAGATACTGAGTATGGTGGAACACACTCATCATCTCAGTGCTTAGGAGGCAGAAACTAAGGGAGGGAGGTCTTGAACTCATGACCCTCCTTGGCTACCTAGTGAATTTGAAGCTAGCCTAGGCTAAAAGCAAACAAACAAACAAATAAATAAATAAATATTGATTGCAGTAAAATTAGAAAAAGTAGATTTAAAAGGTCAGCCACATACAATCTAGAGGAAAATATTCACAAATCATATCACCAGTGAAGGACTTGTGTATGTATAATAGACGTTCATGTACTGCATAACATTAGGGCCTTATTTTACAAATGCAATGTCATTATAAAAACATTATAGACATTCTTTAAACAAGCTTAGATGGCTACAATGACACTAGGCAGCATCATTTTTGGAGAACATTCTCATTTATGTGACACAAATGTCACATCCTAGGACCATCCTAGACCAAGGAAGTGCTGTTTGGGCTTGCCTGTTTAAAAGTTCTTAACAATTCAGTATTGAGAATACAGGACCCTCCCCCCAACTTCCTTGCTCACCAGAAAACAGCACATCAGGCATGTGATGAGTACCAGTAGTACCACCAAGCAGATGAGAATGATGGCCCAGAAGGGAAGACCTGGGGAGATAAATACTAGAATAAATCCCTCATTGCCACCTCCTGGCAATCCTTCCTCAGCCCTGTGTGGCCTGAGGACGGGTATGAATCTTGTGGAGAGAGCTTAGTGGCTCAGTTTCATGTGACTCCACACCCCACTTCTTTCTGTATGGGTTTCTAATAGGAAGAAAACCCTAATGTCTGTCCACTCTACCTCATCAGTCCTTGCCATGGTTTGACCCTCTTTCATTTATGACGCTTTGCATACAGCACTTGATAACAAGGTTACAGAGAAGGTGATGCTATGATACCCTAGGCATGGACTACTCTGAAACTTACCAGAATTCTTTATCACATCATCCTCCCTGTTTGAAGAATATCCTGGAAACAAATGAAACAGATTGCATATGAGAATGTCTTATTTACTTATTTTGAGTTTTTCAATACAGGGTTTCTCTGTGTAGCCCTGGCTGTCCTGGAACTCACTCTGTAGACCAGGCTGGCCTCAAACTCAGATCTACTTGCCTCTGCCTCCCGACTGCTAGGATTAAAGGTATATGCTACGACATCTGGCCAGTTTTTCCTATTATTTTAATCCAAGGTCTTAGACATGGGAGGAGAGTTCTGTACCAATGAGATATACCCTCAGGCATGCTTTATTGATTTTTTTAAAAAAATTTTTGTTCCTTTGAGATAGGATCTCATTATATAGCCCTTTTGGAACTCACTATTTATTCCAGGCTGGACTCGAACTCGTAAAGATCTACCTGTCTCTGCCTTGATAGAACTTAGACTAAAGACAGTCATCATCATGCCTGGCTATTCATTTAAATAAAACTTTACAGAAATACAGAATAGAGTTATAATCCACTGCTTAAATTTAAGTATTTAGTTTTGTTCAATTAAAATAGTATTTACAAATGATTGTCACTTCCTGCCCTTGCTTCATTTAGCATTTTCATTCAGATTTTAAAATCAATTAGACATCACAAATTTTACCCTGAAAAAAAGAAGAAATCTGTCTAAGAACCCATGGCTGGGAATGTCATCTTGTCTTCACTGACCAGGGAGCCTTACCATCCACAAAGACACTCTTCCTGTCCAGGGTGAAGTTCAGCAACTGGGTGCCATTTTGTGTCATCCGAAGGAATTCCTCATAAATAGCAACTCGGTCCACTCGCCGAACCAATGGTGAAAAGTTACACAGGGAATCAACTCCTGTGTGGTTGCTGTTGGAGACAGACCTGAGAGGGCGCAGAGGATGAACAAGGATGTCTGTTATTTTACATTTGTTGTAGATTCTCTGTTGCTATTCTCTTTCTGGAGAATTTTGTCCAACAATGCAACATTCTACACCTGCACTTTCTGATACAGGTGTTAATTGTTGATACTTTATACTAGAAATGTGGCTAGGTCTTAAATGAGTATTCTGTATTATACTCGTCCCCCAAAGGTTCTGTGATCATTGTGTAATGGGGCAGAAAGATATGAGCCAGAGGTCATGGAGGAAGGCTGTGAGACAGTGTTTTCTAGATAAAATTGGACCACTGCATTTATGAGCTCACAACTGCTGTGGTTGCCTACAAATAGCTTACATAAGCTAAAGCCAGGCTAAGACCTTGTTGCTGAAGGCACCACACACTTTTTTCCTAAGACATGGAGAAATCACACTGGAACTGACCAGGAAGATTCCTCCCCAGTGGCCAGCTTTCACAGTGCTGGGAGGTGCTATTCAGGATTCTGGGCTTGGGGGGTGGTCACTAGCAGTCTTACTCAGCTGTGAATCCTGGGAACTACAATTATGACCAGTCCATCAAGACTTTGCCATGGGTTCAATAATGGCACAAATGGTATAGGGGTAACCAATTCTCTCCAACTGGATTTAAGACCTGCTTTCTCTATGGGAGGAAATATGCCTGACACTGTAAATCTGGCCAAGAACCCACAGTTGTGGAGCTCATAGCCCTCAAGAGTGAATCCGTTACTATTATTTTGCTAAATGGACATAGTTGGCAGAGACAGTCAACCAGGAATCATAACCACATGGAGTCTACAGTACCATGGCCTCCTAGATTTCTCCTCAGGTGAGATTCTGTTGTCTTTTTGAAAAATATTTTTACTGTGTTTATTTGTGTGTGTGTGTGTGTGTGTGTGTGTGTGTGTGTGTGTGTGTGTTCACATGTGTTGCATTGCTCATACGGAGGTCAGAGGACAACTTTTAGGAGTCAGCTCTCTCCTTTCTATCATGAGCATTTTGGGGCTTAAACATCATTCTTGGCAGTAGGTGTGTTTTTATCTACTCAGACATCTTATCGACTGAGAGATTCTCAGATCATGAAGGCACTTAATTTATTGAGACAATGATGGCTTATTTGAGATAGGGTATCACTGTATAGTCTCAGTTGCTCTTGAACCCCTGATCCTCCTGCCTTGGTCTTCAATACTTAGACAGACATTAGCAGGTATCAGGCCATTGAAGATGGACTCCTCCCTCATAATCAGCTTTGGGTTTCACAGCCTGATTCCTTGTTAACACTAGAAAAGCATTACATGTGTGTTTCTTAAAATTTCAAATTCATATGAAAAGGTGGCAATATTATAGTTTTGTTGAAGTCCTTTAAGGCAAAGTTACTTCTTTCTGGTCAAAAGAATGTATTCTGAGTTCTACCTCTATCCATGGGTAGAGCCATGATAGTCTGTTCTGCCGCAAAGTTAAGAACATTATATAACACTATCTCCTTCTTTAAGAGTTAATCCAACCAGGTTAGGAAATGCTAAGGAGATAAGAACAATTAACCTCCTAAAAAGTTATGTATTCATACTCACCAGAAGCACATTCTTTGATGCACTTGCTTACAGCTCCTCACTGTCTGCTTTTCCGAGTTACAATTAAAAAATCATCGCCTTTCCCCTTTCTATCTATTTTTTATGTGCCAACCAATGTCCTAAGCATGCTTTCCCTGGCAATCTAAGCATTCTTAATCTTTCTCTGAAGACTTCCTTCACCCCTTCTGGCACAAACACTTCATATACTGTTTGAAGACCCCTAAGGCTTAACTTGACTCAAAAAGCATAGAGTTTTCTTTTCTTCGTCTCTCTCCTCTTGCTGGAAGGTCCCAGAATTTACACCTTGCCTATTCTGTTTTTTTTTTCTCTCAGTCTAATAAAAGAGTAATCAAGTTTCCTTTTTAGTTCTTTTAAAAGTTGTTTTGTCAATAAGTCTAAATTCACAAATCGGAATCTCAATTCTCCAGGAAAAGGAGTACTGGGGTTACAGACATGTCTCCATGCTTGGCTCCATGTGGTAGTTCTTGACGATTCTTACTCTCAACCACAAATCAAGTATTTTATGTTGAAATCCAAATTACTCAAATAAAAGTTAGCTTGTTTGAATGTTGCCATTTTTATGCAGATGTATATTTGCTGTAATTCTATACTCTGGATTCCATGACCCCTCCTACCAATCACCATTATATCTGGTAGGCATCATAAACTCAGCTAAGTTTCTAAGATAGTTGGACTTCTTATTGTATGAGAATGCTAGCTTTTAGGCAACAATTTTATATCCCTTGAGTTGTCTTTCCTAAAATAGGAACCAAGAAATTATTAAAAGAGAATCATTTTAAGTTTCTCTCCCCCTGCCCAGCTCTGGGTAATAGGTGCATGAGGCCACGCCAGATTTTTATATGGGTGCTAGGGATTCAAACTCAAGTCTCCATGCAAGGCAATTATTTTACTTACATTGTGGCTGCTACCCTTGACAAGGCCACTAGAGGGGAGTGCTGTCCCAGGACTGTTCCCCATGACTGCACTGTTACAATGTAGAGACTCTCCATATTAGTAATTTCCTAGATTTCATGGTGCAGGGCTGTAATCCTAGCACTCTACACCAGAGGTGGAGGTAGTGGGACCAGAAATTCAAGGTCATATTCAGTTACATAATGAGTTTGAGGTCAAGATGTCCTCAGGGCCCTGAATTGGCACTTACCTGAAGGCTAAAACTTGACAGTCGGAAAAGTAACTCTTGATGCTGCTGTTTCTGAAAAGCTGGTTGAGCTGAAAGACAGGGCCATGTTTCCTATGTGAGAACCTCAGGTTCCATTAGCCACTAAGTATACTTCCCAATCTATGTTTTCGTTGACAAATGCAAATCCAAGCACAGGATGTCTTGTTCCAGGGCATGATGTAGCTGTAGCACCCTTTCCTAGCTATTGAGTCTCTTTGTGTTCTTCATAATTTATAAATGGGAATAAGAATGTGCTTTCAAGAACTCTTATTCTTAAAAAATTACCCACTGACCCAGTGTTCACAGTCAGTTTCTGTCTGGGAGTGAAGTGGAGAAGCAACATGATTCTCACCGCATATTCAATACTTCTTTTGTTTTGCTGGTGTTTGCTGGTGCCTGGCTGGGCTATGTCTTGGGAATAGGGTAGATTGGTGATGGTGAAGTTCAGGTTGAAATGCTGAGAGCTGGAACTGGTTGTTGGGACTTCTGTTGGCAGAAGAATGAGTGGCTTCATGTCTGAGAGAGAGAGAGAGAGAGAGAGAGAGAGAGAGAGAGAGAGAGAGAGGTAAAACTTCATATTAACTATTTGTCAACAACCAATTAGCTATTAATTATTCATTTTGGGCACCCAAGGAGGCAGCTCATCTTAGTTTACATGTAGGATGTTAAGGAGATGGCTCAGTCAGTGTGTGCTCACTGTACCAGCATAAAGACCTGAGTTTGAATCCCTAGCACCCACATAAAAAACTGGGAGAAATGACCTACTACTATTATTGTACTAAATTTACATAGTATAAACTACCTTATGAATTCATATCTTTCTACCTATAGATTAATGCTACTTTCACACCTCACCAGAGAAGTTCCTTTGCATAGTAGATAATGACAATTGTTAATAGAGAAATTCATAACTGATCAAAGTAGAGAGAATAAATTTCTCTGAAGTGCTCAGCCACAAATGGGAATCTATATCACACACACTGCCCCATAAGGTTTAGGGACCATTATGGAATAGGATGTGGAAAGATTGTAAGAAGCACCAGTGGTCAGCAAGGACTGGAGCAAATCAGCATTTTGTAGACATAATAGTACAGCCATATTTATGAACTGACAGCAGCTGTGGTTGTCATCACAAGGTCTGTACAAGATCAATCCAGTAAACATTCCAACACAAAGAGAGGGCTTCACAAGCCTCCATCCCTAGCTGAGGAGCCTAGCAGTTGAAGGCGTCTGATGGATAAAGTGTCCATTTTTTTTTTTGTAAGAGTGTGGCCCTAGTAGGTCCACCACATCCAGTGTGTGACTCCACGGTGGATCCATGAATATATGGGCATCACAAACTGGACTTGGTGGGTTATGAGAAACAAGAGGATATTAAGTTGGGGGGTGGGTGGAAGATGGGGGTGGATATGTAAGGAGTTTAGGGAAGAGTAGGGGTGCATATGATCAAAATGCATTGTATGTGTGAATGACGTTCTCGAAACAGTAATACAAATATTATATTTAAAAAGCTAGGTGTAGGCTTTGCTGACTCCCCATGGGAAGTCTTACCTTTTCAGAGGAAGGAATGGGGGATAAGGGGAAGGCTGGGGGTGGGAGGAGGGAAGAGAGGGGGATCTATGGTTGGTATGTAAAATGAATAAAAATTTTCTTAATAAAGAGAAAAAGAAAGAAAAAGAAAAAAAAGCTGGGTGTAGCATGCACCTGTAACCCTAGCACTGGGGAGAAGGAGACTGCAGGATTGTTAGGTCTTACTGACGATCTAGTATGCTTGAATGGTGAGATCTAGGTAGAGTCTCAAATAATAAAGTGGAGTGAAATACAAAAAGACACCTGGTATCAACTTCTTCATCCACACCATGTACATCACACTCACAAAGTTTACAAAATAAAATAAATTCCTAGGTGTATTTGCTTCATATTCCTCTTCTTGCTTCTTTTGGATGAATCATGGCAGGAACCATTAACACGAGCCTCCAGAAATCCCCATTTTTACCTCTATTTCACTACTACTCAGAAACCTTTTTCTTTCACTTAATTGACCTTATTGCTTCCACTTATGAAAACAGCACCACCATATGTACCTATCACATGCAGGTCTGTCAGCTGGTAGGTGGCACCCAGCCAGTGGGAGGAGGCATTCAATGTCTTATTTAAAAAGACTTGCTTCACAAGGTTGGGGTCAAGATAAGAGGAGAACAATGCCTTGATAGTGACCATCATGGAGCCAGACCTAGGAACAGAGACCATAAGAATTCAGATAGCAATGAATACTAACAGTGTTTCAAGCTGTTACTTTTAAAGTCTCATAGATCTATGAGTATGAATTGGGGTTATCCAGATTCCTCAGGACCCCTAGTTTCTGGTTTTCTAGGAAATAAGCTGAAACTATTACAGTAGCAACAACAACATATATTAAATACTTGATATGTATCACTATCCTTAAAATATGTCTTCTATCACTCTGGTGGAAGGTGTTACTATATTTATCCCCATGTTAAATTTCAGAAGTGGACAGCACTTACAATATAAGTATAAAAACCTGAGTTCAGACAACAGCACCTTTCTAAAAAAAACCTGGGCATGGCTGCCTGTGCACAGTCCTATAACCCTAGCATTATCAGAGCCAGACAGGAGAATTGCTGGTCTTGCTCACTGCAAGCCTAACTCCAGGTTCATGGAGATGCCCTGTCTCAAGGGAATAAGGTGGAGAGTGACATAGCAGGACATCTGATATCCTGTGCTTGTTCATCCCCCCCCACACGAATGTAGCACTCACATATACCATATATATATGCAAATAAATGAACACCAAAGGTATTGAACTTTGCAAGTATTGCAAGTCCTATGTTTGGTGGCCCAATGCTTTCAAGCACAGTCATCTTTGTCCTTCCCCTAAGACCAGATTTTAAAACTCATGTTGATAGTCCTTAGGAAATTCATTTTTGAGGCTCAGATTCTCATATATGAGCACTGTAACCACCTCATAGAGACCTATAAGAGGATTAAATAAAATGATCATGTGTGAAACTGTTCAATAGAGAGGCTAGTCTGGGATAAATATAATTATCATGTTTATACTTTAAATTCTATGTCAAAAAACTGTTCTCCCATATCCATCCCATTAATGCTAAATCTGTGGAAGCTCATCAGTTTCCAACCTTCAGAACTTACGTCAAGTTGGTGACCAGGCAAGATTGGAATACTTCTTGTAGCTGGCTGCCTGTGTAGAGTGTGGTGACCTAGAAGTAGGAGTAGGAAAGGTTGGTTAGAGATAATTCCCACGGGGTAGAAATAACACTAGAAACAAAGGAAAGAATATGGGTTTCAGGACAAAGGAGACCTCAGTTCAAATACTAGCTCTGTTCCGACTTACCGTATACCTCCAGGCACCCCATAACTGGTATGGTTTGGGTCTGAAATGTCCCTTGGGGAAGGCTCTTATGTTTAAGGCCCATCCTCTACTGTACCTACATAGAGCTTACAAGAAATGATTAGATAATAAAAGCTTTGACTTTTTTCCCCTCAAGATAGGGTTTCTCTGTGTAGCTCTGGATGTGCTGGAACTAGCTTTGTAGAGGAGACTGGCCTTGAACTCAGAGTCCACCTGCCTTTGCCTCCCAAGTGCTGGAATTAAAGGCATGCATCCCCACAGTCCAGCCAAGCTCTGACCTCTTGATGGACTGATCTACCCAGGAGTTCATAATTAAGTGAAGTATTGGGAAGTAGTGGAAACTGTAAGGGAAGAGGTCTGATTGGAGGAAATTAGGAGTGCGCTGTTCAAAGATGAGATCTTGTCCCTGATTCTTCCTCTCTTTTCTTTACTTTCTGGCTGTCATGTGGGAGTAGTTCTGTCATCCACACATTCCTGAAACGGTTATGACCTGCCTCACTTTAGACCCAAAGTAACAGAGATGGCTGAGTGCAGACTGGTACCTCTGACACAATCAGTCCAAAAGAAACCTTTCGTTGGCAAGCTGTTTGTTTCAGGTATTTTTTATAGCAACAGAAAGCTGAATTTTTTATTTATTATTATTTTGTGTGTATGATGTGGGGTTCACTCATGCCATGCACATATCTGGAGGTCATAGTACAACTTTATGGACTTCTTTCCTTCCACCCTTAGATGTGGAGCGATTTGGGGTGTTTGATCTAGGAATCAAACTCATTAGGTTTGCCCAGCAAGGGTTTTACGCTCTGAGCCATCTCTTCAGCCCTCACAGTGCTCCTCTATGAGCTTCAGTTTCTGTGCCTGGGAAACAGACAACCAAGCTACACTGGCACCTTTGTAAGCACTAGAAAAGTGGAAACACAGCGGCAAAGTTGAAATAATTACTTGGTAGATGTAAGTCCGATGGAGTAATGATGGGAGCACTCAGGGAACGAAGAGATGGGCGATTTGAAAGTGACCTCACCTTATCTTCGATGTCCCTCTCTAGAGTGACATACTCTGAAGATGTTGGGTCTGTGTTGCCAAGGTTCCAGTTGATGATTCGAAAGTTTATCTGGTACTTGCCCTTTATGGTTACATTCTGAAGCACATAACCTACAGTAACAGAGGAAGAAAAGACCATTTTTTTTAAATTTAAATAACGTTTTTTTCATTTATTTTACATACCAACCGCAGTTTCCCCTCCCTCATCTCCTCTAAGTCCTTCCCTCTCCCACTTCCATCTACCCTCCTCCGCATCCACTCCTCCTCCTTCTCAATTAAGAAAGGGGCAGACCTCCCATGGGCTTGAGCAAAGCATTACACATCAAGTTGAGGGAGGACCAAAAGCTCCTCCTCTTGTGTCAAGGCTGGGCAAGATAATCCAGCATGGGGAACAGGTTCCCCAATACCAGCTAAGTACCTGGGAAAGGTCCTGATCTCACAGCTAGGAGTCTTAGAAAGAGATCAAGCTACACAACTGTCACACACAGGCAAAGGGCCTAGGTTAGTCCCATGGAGGCTCTCTAACTGTTGGTTCAGAGTCCATGAGCTCCCTTGAACTCAGGTCAGCTATCTCTGTGGGTTCCCCTGTCATGACCTTCCCAACTCATACAATCCCTTCTCCTTTCCTTCAGTAAGACTCTCAGAGCTCAACCCAATGCTTGGCTGTGGATCTCTGCATCTGCTTCCATCAGTTATGAGATAGAATATCTCTGATAACAATCAGGGTAGTCACCAATCTGATTACAGTAAAGACCCTTAGCTCTTTGCACAGGACTGGAGTTACATAGAAAACCTCTGCTATGAGAATGAAGGCATGCATGCTAGGGATATAGAGGACTCACAAATGGGATGTTACGCCAAAGCACGGGGAAGTGGAACTTTTACAGATGTTCATTTTACTCAGATTTTTTTTTTTGCTTACTTGGGTTCTATTTTCTGGAATGTTCTTCCACCTTCTTCACCCAGAAAACTCCCATTTATGCTTCAGGAGTTCAACATGATAGGTATGGGGAAAGTATATACACGTATCTTGTTCTCTGTCTTGTCATATTTCTGTCATGTCAGACTCCATTTCAGGAATCCCTCCTAGTCTCACCATTCCTCTGAGCTCCTACAACACACCACTGCTCATGTGAGACTCGTTAACATACAGGAATCCCATATGGAAGAATCTATAACCCTTTTCCCAAGGAACACATGGGTCAGACACTTGGATCTTAAATTAATGTTTATCACAAATCAGCCTAGAGGCTATTATATCATATGAAATAAATTGTAGAAAAATACACACATATGATCTCACTTATAAGTGGAATAAATATTTTGTAAAATTATTATACACAATTTCCAAAACAATTCCGAGTAGGAAAAAGATCAAACTTACAGAGATAATGAATAAAATAGTGCTATCAGTATGTGTGTGTGTGTGTGTGTGTGTGTGTGTGTGTGTGTGTGTGTTGTATGTGTGTGTAATATGAGGATCTGTTAATCAAAAGGCATGGTTTCTCAGCTGAAGTGTACATCAACTGATAAATCAATAATGGCACAGATCGAGAATGAATTCTCATTTGTAACAACTTAAGGACACTTCTGACAAATATTTGCAATCTAGAGGTGATTTAATGGGAGTTGAGAATTGAATGGGGATGACTGGAGGCTCAGACACGGGAAGAGGATGGAGAAAGGTTGATCGACTAGTCTTCAGTTCCAGCTATATTGATATAAAAACTCTGGTGGTGTTACACATAGCATGACTACAGATGATGGCAATGAACTGCAACTTCAGAAAGGGGAAAGGATTTTAAAGAATTTTTTCTTTTTACTATAAAGAAATGATAAACAGAGAGTTAGATATGTCTAACATGATTTAAACATTACCCAATGCAAAAATGTATGGCAACATGTTCGCCCTGGAACATGTTAGCAACATATTATGTATTTGAGGGTCACTTAAAAGTACAGTTTAAAAAAAGAAAGAAACTTTAAATATACAAAGGTTTTAAGAAGGTAAAGTTCTGAAGATTATTGTAAAATATGTGACTAGTTAATATGTATGTATAATTGATATTTTCAGATGTAAATTATACAGAGAAAGTGGTTTCAGTCAGGCATTTCTACACATGTATAGATATGTATGATCATTCTTAGTTTCTTTTTTTAATGGAAACTTTTTTATGAAGAAATTTTTAAATTTATTTTATATACCAACCACAGATCCCCCTCTCATCCCTCCTTCTGCTCCCCTACAGCCTTCCCCCTACAACTCACCCATCCCCTCCTCCAAAAAGGTAAAGCCTCCCATGGGGAGTCAGCAAAGCCCAGTACTTTTTCTCCTTCCCTCTCCCAGTTTTCTCTTTCCCTTTTCCCATGATGCTTAAAGATTTGATAGAGGATGTTTGGTTTGGTTTTGTATTATTGAGACAAAGTTTCACACTGCCCCGATGGGCTGGGAACTCAAGCTGTTCTTGTACTAATGACAATCCCCTTGCTTCAGCCTTCTGAGTACTGGGATTATAAGTGTTAGTCACTGGACCCAGTTCTGAGAAGGGATTTTTAATGTTCTTCCTGTTATTTCTGTCTCTCTGTCTCTCCCTTTCACTAGCTATTTACAGGGATATGTGTGTTAACTACTTTGATTGTAGTAAGTCATTTCATAAGCTATGCTTATATCAAACTATCACTGTGATCATTTTAGCTACATACAGTTTAAATTTTACTTATTTATTATGTATGCAGTGTTCTTCTAGCTTACAGGCTAGAAGAGGGCACCAGATCTCATTACAGATGGCTGTGAGCCACCATGTGGTTGCTGGAACTTGAACTGAGGACCTCTGGAAGAGCAGTCAGTGCTCTTAACCTCTGAATCATATCTCCAGTCTAGCTACATACAGTTTTATCTATCACTTAAATCTCAACAAAGCAGGAGGCTTTTAAATGTATGACATTAGTTTGGTCAACAAATTTCTTGTTATTTATCTGTCTTCCTTGTGACAGTTTAGGGAAGGGTATTACTCTCCAATCAACAAAGGGGCTAACTTGGTTTCATAGAGAAGGAAATAGAATGAGGTCATGTAAGTGCAGGCTCAGGACAACCAATCACTGTTGATGATGGCTTTCCTAGTCCACGAAATGGAGTCCTGACATTCTTACATAAGGCATTTAAATTGCATACTTACCTTCTATCCACCCACTGAACAATTCATTTTTAAGATCACATCTTGATGCTCCTCAAGATGGCTTTAAACACACGGTTTAAATAATCTTCCTGCCTCATCTTTCCAAGTAGTGAGGACTAAAAGTACCAACCACAATCCCTGGCTACACAATTAATATTTAATGATCATTTTTTGATTCCTGCCAAGAAAATGGAACTGATTTACAACTTGCTTTATTGCAGTGATACCCTAGCTTGTTTCTAGCTCCTTCTTTCTGGGATGGTTCAAGATATGGGCAGGGACTATTGTTTTCCCCTTGAATATAGTGGAGGGAGGTTTGGTAGTGGGTCACTTACCACTAGGGGTAGTTCTTATAATCTGGTGAGTGTAACCTGGAAGATAGGGAGTAGAGGTATTGGTGAGGTATTTGTGAAAATAGCTTAGCAACCTGGGACCCTATCTGTGTCAAGCTATTAACATATTCCTCTCTAGTCAGAGCAATAGGCCACTCTACCATCACAATTTCTTACTAGCTTACTACCCACCAACTGTTAGTTAGTCCCTTTGTGGGCAAACATATCCATGAACTAGAGGCGGTGTACCAATGCAGCCCGAACTGGTTATAGATGCATGAGTGCAGTTTTAGGGAAAATTCCCTATTTAGCATCATATGAGTATATGAGTAGACATGAATATGATTAAAATAAAATATATCATTAGAAAGTACAGCTACAGTGAACAAAGGTTTATATGACCTACACATAGCAATCAAAACAGAGAGCCAGCTGTAACCTAACCCTAGTAAACAACTCAACCCCCTCTAGGACCCACAGAAAGTAGCCTTGAGAAGGTAACCAAAGGCTCTTGAGCAAATCGAGCTTCAGCTTACATCTTCCTTGTAGTTTATCCGATCTGTATATTTTGCTTTGCTGTTGAATTAAAGCTCTTGCTACTTAATTATTTGTGTGTGCTTTTTCAATTCTTTGAAGAAATACTGAAAACCTAGAAACACTAAGATCAGACAGACACCACGAGTAACTTTGTCAGGTATAGAAAAAAAATTAAAGGATGCCTGGAAACACTCCACAGCAAACTACAGACCACACTCACCATTGACATAGAGACTATTCTGGTCCAGCATGTAGCTACCCAGCTGGGTGATGCCATGGGTCAGCTGACTTAGCTTTGTATATAGCTCCTGAGTGTCAAGCTCAGGATATGCTGGATTATGGTGGTAGGAGCAGATAGCACTCACACCAGTGGCTGTTCCATTCCTCTTAGGCCTGAAGAGAAAGGAATATAGAGACATTAGAAAGATCCTAATATGGATATAAGTCCCAAAGAAGGAGGACCAAGCAAAAGAAACACAGTAAGGGATGGCCATTCCTGTGGAATGAATAAAAAGGAGAATTACCTGAGGGAAACCAGTCTGCAATCTGAATAGAGGGATTCATTCTGGACCAAGGGTCCAAGCTGAAAAGGAAAAGCAAGGGAAGAGGTAAGAGGAGGGAATAGGCCTTATCAAACTGGAAGCTATCGGAATGAGCATCTCACCAGGTGCTGCAGGATCCTCTCAGTGGAATTAAACATGGCTGAGCTCATGACTGCTGAGTATGGGAGGTTGGAGATAGTGAAATTGAGTGTGAAAGTCTTCAAATGCCCCATGGCTATGGGAAGAGAGGAAGAGAAATAACAACAAGTTACAGTTTATATGGGATAAGTCTGAACTCCTGCACTCATCAGGTCATCTTTCTCATTGTATGACTACCAACAATGTACCCATCTATGAAAGAACCTGAACAGTTCTTCATCTCCATGTCACACCAACTAACTTTTCAGAATGTTCTTTACATGCATTCTCTCTGCTTCAATATCACAGCTAGGTCTTATCCTCTTCTGTCCATGCTAAAATCCTAGAATACCCATTGGATGATTTGTCTAAAGGATGTTATCTATGCACCCCAGCAGAAGAATCTTTATACAATGAAAATTTCACTAAGACTGCCCCAACTCTAGGATTACTCATTACTCTTTTGAATTTTCAATATCAAATTCAAGTATATTTTGCTTTGGCTTTGCCATGCGCGCACGTGCGTGTGTATGTGTATACCCACATGTGCAAATGTGGAGGCCAGGAACTGATACCAAGTATCTTCCTTAATCCCTATCAACTTTATATATTGAGGAAGGGTCTCTTATGAAAACTCAGGTTACATTATTGATAAGACTAGCTGGTCAATTTTGATGAGGGTCCTCTTTCTTGTCTTTCCAAGTGCTGGGATTACTGATAGGCTACCATGTTGGGATTTTAACTGTAGTCCACATGTTTGTTTAACAAGCACTTTAACCATTGAGAAATCTCCCAAATCCCAAGGTGAATCTTCTTGATTAGGCATTCAAGGTCCTTTCTGATCTGTTATCTTTTATCATTTAGTTACTTATTCATTCCTCAACTACCAGTATGGTCCTGTGAATCCAGAACTAGACATCCAGAAGCTATACTGGGAGCTGAGCTTTTTTGGTTCAGATAAACCAACTTCTCTATTTTCCCATCACATTATGTTGCTGTGAGCCACAGAGTCCTCACTGAGGGAATACTCCCAGTATAACTCCACAACTTCTACTCATCTTGAGAGATTCAGTTCAGGTACAACATTCTCCAGAAAGTCATTCCCTCTTTATATTATGGTATGTGTGACTCCTCTCCCACAAAAAATCTCTCACTGTATTAATTCAGAATCTGGTGGTTGCATGAAGGGAGGCATCTGATTGAATTGCTAGACTTATCTTTATTATTATACTGATGGCCTTGACACTAGGATATTCACATCCTAGTTTTCTAGTTGTCATATGGAAGTTAGGTGGTGAGGTGTGGAATGGGAAGCTCATCTAGTATAGGAAAAAGAACTGCAACATACCTATTGTGGGTTCTGGCTGCACAGATTTTGACGGAGAAGCCAGGATGGTGGTGGGTGACCCGGGAGCTAGGGAAAAGATTGTCATCAGGATAGACAGTGGCTTCACATAATGAGAGAACCTTCCATCAGTGGTCCAAGCCATGAAAATCATTCCCAGGTGGATCATAAACAAGAGTAAAGGACAGAGTAATTGCCTGAATGAAGGGGGACAAGTCTGTGAACATAATCAATTCAAGATAGTGAAAGTGGATAGCAGGAGAGGGTAAGCAAATAGGCCAGATGAACTGGAAGACAAAAAATGTAGAAGATATGAATTCATGAGTAGAAGGATGATAGATAAATGGATAGTCAAAACAAAATAAAAGAATAAAAATAAAGAGAAGGTGGAATGATGGAAGGAAGATAACATTTAAGAAAGAGTAGATAAATATATGTACATGGTATAGATGATAGATGGACATGTGGGTGGTAGATGAATATATGGGATATATGGTCATGTGGATATTTGGATGGATGGATGGATGGATGGATGGAAGGAAGGATGGATGGATGGATATAGAGAGTAAGAACAGGCTGGGAGGAACAAATGCCAAGAATATAACTGGATAGGGAATATTGGTAGATGAGTAGATAGATTGACAAATATAGATAAATGGTTAGACATATGGGTCAGTGGGTGCATATATGAGTAGGTACATAGATGAATGGATAAGAGAGTAGGTGAATGGATGGATAGGTAGATACATATATCAATGGAGAAAAGACAGAAAGAAGTAATTCCAAGCAGGCAAATGGACAGAACGAGGTGGTCTGTAGATGGATGGACAAATTGATAGATGCAGATGTAGGTAGATATATGGATGGATGTTTAGGTAGGTAGGTGGTTGTCTAGCTGACTAGATGGGTCTGTAAGTATATGCATGTGTTGGTAGATAGAGAAAGCAAATAATCAATTAATGAAGGATATGCAGGTCAATGGGTGGAAATATTGATGGATGGATACAGGGGGTGAAAATTGATTAACAAATCAACTGTAGAAGGAAAAACAGAAGGAATAAAGGTAATACATGAGAATGGGCAAGAAAGTGGATGGGAAGATAGATAAGTAGATATGCGGATAGATGTATGAGTAGATATGTAGATGGATGGATAGATAGATAGAAATGTGGTACCTGAGGATGAATGAGTAGAAATATGAAAAAAAAGGATAGCTACAAAGACAGAGAAATGGATCGCTGAATAAGAGAATATGAAAAATTTTCCAGAATCACTTAAGTAGTCATCAGAATTTTCAACTTAATAATGAAGCTCCTACTAGGGAACATTTTATTTGTTTTAAAAGATGTGAACTCCAGTCTTCATCTGAACTCAGCCCTGTAATTCTGCAGGCAACACTTGTATAAACATCTTTCTCTAACCAAGAGGAGTGAAGAAAAATCTAACACTTGAACTGAAGAAGAGGCCAGATATCAACTTTTTTTCCACTAAGGCCTTAGTCCCTTTCCAGAGATTGCCTTGTGCTTATGGCAAGTTTCCTTTATAAATGAAGAGAAATATGTGGACCAAGACCTAGATAGACCAAATTGATACATACTTGTAGGAAGTCCTTCTGCACCATGTTCATTATAACCTATAACACAAAATGCACACATAAGGAAAAGTAGCAACAAGGTCCCATACACCGTGCCTTGGTACACGTGGGGCAAATATGGATGCATGTCTTTGTACATAATTATTTAGAAACCACTTCTGTTCTAAGAGCTAACATAAATATCAACATGAACAAGAATTTATTGCCATTTCTGCCAGATCCAATACTTCCTTACCACTTCTAGAGGATGTTCCTAACAAGAGCATCTCATAAGAACTATTGTCATCACCATTTATATGTACCCACCTACACTATCATCTTCCCTTGTCCTCTCCCTCTATCTATTCATCCAGTTGATGTTTATTGAGTACTTTCTATCTGTGGTTTCCCCACTCCCATTTGAAGAATATAGTGTTGAAAAATACCTGTGCCTCATTGTAGTTTACATTGGGGCAAACTTCATAGGTAACTTATTTGTCTCTGGTGCTAAGCTTAATGTTTGGCTAAGATTCTTGGTACTATTGATTAGACAACATATTGAAGCATATGAATCGCCTACTTTATGAAGGCTAAATCCCTATATGTGTCCTGCAACTTCTGAATTATAGTGACCAGATGAAAACTCAGATCATCAAAA
>CABHPQ010147278.1:0-52484 GCA_902168405.1 Peromyscus aztecus
AAGCATTTTTCCTGGAGGGGTGTGGCTGTTGGTAGGTTGCCCATGCTTGTGGATGATCCAAACCCACGGGTATCCGAAGCATTCACTGGATTCAGTGGGACATAAAAAAGAAGACACGAACGTGGAAGGGGGACATGTTGGGAAGTGGGTCCAAAGTGGGTAGGATAATGGTGCTGGGGATGGGTAAGACACATTGTGTACATGCATGAAATTGTAGAAGAATAAAAGATATTCCCATGGCGAAAAACAACCCCCAAAAATGCTCAATCTCACTAGCCATTGTTGGAGGGTGGGGAAAGCAAATGAGAACTTACCTGCAATCTCAACTCATCTGGCAGAACGGCCCCTTATATACACTGCTGGTAGAAATGTAAACTTGTCCGGCCATCATAAAATCAACGTACAAGTTCCTTAAAGCACTAAAAGCAGAGCTACCACTTGACCCAGATATACACTCCTGGGTATTTACCCAAAGGACTTAAGTTCAACAAATTCTAGCAAAACTTACACATCCATGCTTACTGCAGCACTATTCCTAAGAGCTGAGTTATAGAACTCATGGGATATCCAACAACAGAGGAGAAAGAAAATGTGGTATGTATACACAACAGTGTTCAGTATGTCCTTTGAAGAAAAACGGAGGCAACTGGCAACAAATTGAACTGGTCTAAGAAAAGCATTTTATGTTTTCTCTCATTTGTGTCTTTATATGACATGGAAGTAGAAGACAACTGTCCAGGGGGAATGAAGAGGACTAGCAGGAAGGAGGGGTGAAAGACAGAGGGTGTGAGTACAGAGGTATGTTCAGCATGCAGTATGTACTTATGTGAAAATGTCCTTATACAACACAGACTCATGTACAAGGAATACACACAACGGAAATTAAACACAAAACAGAGAGAGTTTGGGAGGCGTTGGAGTAGGGGGTGGATATGTTCATGTATGAAATACCAAATAATGTATAATAAAAAGTAGAAATGGAGATAAAGATGATTTTTTTTTTTTAACCATTCTAGGAATTTTAATTACTGGAAAGATCCAACAGGAAGGATCATGATACAAAAATCACAGAGTTAAGTACAAGGACACATGATGCTTTCTAACTGGAAAAACCTATTTTCAACATACATGTTTAGTATTTGGGAGAAAAATATACACAGTTAGTAAGGCAGTCAGCCTCTGCCATAATACTCCAAAGGACATTTGAAAAGTTATTACCAAATAGTTGATTTTATAAACATGAAAATCTAAATAATTATATCATGCTTGTTTTTGTAAGAATAATGCCTCAAATTCACTCACTTTCCTATTACAATGAGAAACTAAACTGGTCACCTGTGGAGTCATCGGGGGTCCATGGATGACTGCGAGCTGGCTTCTCTGAGGCTGGTCCTGAGGTAGTGATCATTCTGACACTAGGGCTGGATGACCTACTGCTCACCTGGAGGAAGGGGTGGAAGGAGGAAAAAGTGTCATTTTTTTAAGAATGACAAGACACATTTTCATTTCTAGTAAAAGGCAAAAAGATTTTCATTTTTATTAATAGAGGCCCCGAGACTCCTGAAAACGGAATTCTAAGTATATAATCAATGTATATCAAATTCTCAAGTCAATGTATGTTGAATTTGTACAAGATATCTCTTCAACACTTAGAAGGCTTGGACGAGAAAGGTAGAAATGAAGCCCACAAAGCCAAAGGGAGTGCTTAAGCTGCCAGTGCAAGGACTCCAACCGAGAGCCCCTGACTGTCTGCTGTGCCGAGAGGAACTAGTAACAAGGCCTAGTAAGGAACTGGTAATAAGTCCTTGTAGGACGAGAGGCCTGGGGAAAGCCCTGCTTGAAGCGGAGGCAGGGAATGCTTCGTTCTCTGAGAAAGAGAACACTAATAAAAATAAAAAATCTCCTGACAAAGGCAGGTGGCAGACACCTGTAATCAGCACTTGGAGGCAGAGGCAGGAGGATCATGAGAAGGGAAGAACAGTGCCCTCTGTACATCCAGAAACCATTTCTAGAATTAATGGAAGACAGAATTGTGCAAATGTACATGAAAAGTATGAGAAATGAGACAAACCCATACACCAAGTTCAACATGCTCATATACAGTCAAATTCCAGAAAATAGAACGGCCTCCAGAGGGAAAAGGGCAGCTATCGGTGAAGCTTCCCTAAGTCAACAGATCTGAAATTAGAAATGCTTTGAAACCTGAAACTGAGTGCTCACAAGATGCCACAGGTAGACACACTGTACCTAACTAATACCTCCCGTGCCAGGTACACTGAAACAATCAAATAAAATTACCTGCAGGCATGCTTATCGTACAGGGAAAACAAATGGGTGACAAATTCAGACCTGGGCCTCATTACCAAGGTGTCCCCATTAGATACATGCAAGAATTTCAAAATCTGAAAAGAAAACCCTCAACTGGAAACAAAACTGGTTTCACGCATTTCAGAACAAACATTCAAAACATATTCACAAAATATGAGCTACAGCCACAAAGGAAGCCGGAAAAGTGGATTTCTAGCTACACAGTGCCAGCGGCAGAATTACTAACAGCCCAGCATAAATGAAGAATTAGATCAGAACAGCATCTGCAGATGATGAAAACTGAACTGACCACGCACAGACTCTTATGATATGAATTTCTAAGAAGAAACCCCACTTAACAAGAAACTTTTCCTTGACAAAAGGGCCAAGATACAATTAACTTGAAGAAAATTCTGACAGAAAAAGGTGCTAGTCTACATAAATTGAAAACCATAAGTAAAGGAAACAGTAATGAATTCATAGAACTACCAAGCAACACAGCAAAATAATCTACAAAATAATAAACCCCTAATAAGCAAGAACATTGTTGTTAAAATGCCTCTGCTGTTCAGAAAGAGCAGGGGTATTAAGCAGGCTGGATATACATGTTAAAATCTCAAAGGTACTCACTAAAAGTCGTAAAATCTAACTCTTAACCCAGAAAAACAAATGTGATGAGAAATAAGAAATGTACCTATTAAACTTTAAAGAAGGCAAGAAGATAAAAGAGGAGTCTCAAATAAGATGGAGCAAATTTACAAGTAAAAGTAACCAATATAAACTACAATATTATAGCTCAAAATGAAACAAAGCAAAACCCCTAAGCACAGGGCTGGAAGACAGCATGGGGGTTAACTGCTTCCTGTCTTCCAGAGGACTGCTTTCCAAGTTTGGATAACAGTCCTGAGGAGGCTCACAACTCCAGCCCCAGGGGATCTGAGGCCTACTGTGGCCTTTTTGGGAACCCGTATGTGTAGCATGCACATGCATGCACTTATATACAGACACACATAAGTGAAAAAAAAAAAGCCTGCACCACCACCGCCTGGCTTTTCTTTCTCTCTCTCTCTCTCTCTCTCTCTCTCTCTCTCTCTCTCTTTCTTCTTTCTTTCTTTCTTCCTTCCTTCCTTCCTTCCTTCCTTCCTTCCTTCCTTCCTTCCTTCCTTCCTTCTTTCTTTCTTTCTTTCTTTCTTTCTTTCTTTCTTTCTTAAGATTTATTTTATGCATGAGTGCTCTATCTGCATGTACACCTTTATGCCAGAAGAGGCATCAGATCCCACTAGAGATGGTTGTGAACCACCATGTGGTTGCTGGGAATTGAACTCAGGACCTCTGGAAGATCAGTCAGTGCTCTCAACTGCTGAGCCATCTCTCCAGCCCTAAATGTGATTCTTAAGAGACACACCTAATTTACTGGCAAGATGACTTGTGGGTAAGAGCACTTACTGCTCTTCTAGAGTACTCAAGTTAGGTTCCCAGTACCTACACCAGGCAGCTCACATGTGCCTATAGCTCCAGCTCCAGGAGATCCAATACCCCTTGCCTCTTCAGGCAACTGCATTCTTGTGCACATCCACACTTCCCATTAAAAAATAAAAATAAAAATAAAAACAAAAAAAATGTGAAAAGTTAGAAAAATACTAAGTTAAGTAGAAAAGACAAACCAGGTAAAAAGCACTCAAAATAAAATATCTATATAATATTAGAGAATATATTTTAGTGCCAAATTAAGAAGAAGCAATAATGTACGGTGTTCTAAGGCAGGGAAATCTTGGGGATGTAAGAACGGAAAGTAACCCTCCCCCTGAAGTCCAGCCAAAGCCTCTCACCAGCAGAGAAGCAAACGTCCAAAGACAATTAGCAGTGTAAGGCCCTTCTCCCCTGCCACAAATCTTGAGAGTAACCAAATGGTATACAGGGCTAATGCTAACACAACTGTGCCTCTCCCTCATGCATACCCGAGGATGTCTTACTCTGGCATTCTGAGACGCACTCAGGCTGCTTGCTTCTGAGAGCTTCTCATTCTCTTAACCCTATGCTTAAGCCTACATTAAAGACATCTTAAAATCTCCAACACTACTTTATTACATTTGCTAGTCCTACAATGTTTCCAGTATCAGAACTACCAATCCTGGTCTGGCCCAAGCTGATGCCCCTGAAGTCTAGAGGAGTTAATTCTTCAGGAGCTGAGGGGGTGCAGTGTGGACCCGTGTCTCTGTCCACTCAGAGTTGGAGCTTCTACTCTGCCATTTTTAGTGTCACAGCTTTAAATAAGTCCCAAGACACAAGACTCAAATGAGGGTCCATTAAGGGTCTTGACAAAAGAACAACGTTCATTAAGTGGTGGCTGTGAGGGAGTAGAAAACACAGGATGAGACCATGCGGCAGTGTGCAGCACTCACAAGTCCCTCCCTAGTTCAAAGCCATGTCTATAAGGCATCTAACTGGCTGGGTGCTATCATGGGGATGCCACCCCACACCTGCTACTTAGAATTTTGGTTATATTTATAGTGAGTTCCTACATAAACTTGGGCTTTATATTATTATCAAAGATTCCTCAACACTTTAACTTCAAGGACAGAGAAAAAACTAGTAAAGGAAATCTAAAGTTCTCAAAAACAACATTAACAATACTTTTTAGAGTATCTGAAAAAATATACGGCATAAATAAAATTAGGTATGATTTGACATTAAAAATTATTTTGTGCTAACCTATGTTACAGCTCACAATTAGGGAAAACGCTGTATTACAGAATCTGCTTTTCAAATCTTGCTGGTAGAATGCCGATGGCCCTAAATGCTAACTATTATAGTTCATTTGGGTTGCTTCTTCCTGAGACATTTCCAGGTTACCCTCTTCTGACATAAACTAAAGTTCAGAGATGCAGAGCAACAATGGACAGAAATGCCATATGGCCACATGAGGCAGCAAAAGAATGCAAGCCAATGTAAACTCTAGGGGTGAACTGCCAGCAAGAGACATGGACCATAACTGGCCTTTGACCAGAATCTTATCTCTGTATTTATGAAATGGCATGGGGAGTGATTTTACAGACAAAAAACAAATCTTAGGCTTTTATGTCTCATCAGGTAGACAGGAAAATAATTCCATTAAGTCAGTAACTTGCATGTTTGGTGTTTGGTGTTATGAGACGCATCCTTTTAGAACCTTAGTTACTGTAGTCACAGAAGCACAAAACAGAGACGCAGTACAGTTTGGGTCATAGACTTTAAAGCAGAGATCTAAGTGTCAGTGTGGACTTAAGACAGGCACTTCCTTCCTCTAAGGCAGTCCCAGGTACCCGGAACAGTTACTGAAATGCTCTCCAATCTGTACAATTCCAGTCTGCAATTTGCATCACTACAGCGTTTTGTTTTGTGAGACAGCATCTCAATATATAGTACACACTAGCCTTGAACTCAAAAGGACATCAGGAGCTTTTATCCATTGACACCTGCCCTCATTTTTCCCCCAACACAGAGATAATAGAATGCAAGACTGAACTGATTTCCCAGTACTATTTTCATTTCACATCTGGATAGCAAGAATGCTAAGTGAGGACAAAGAAGTGTTACCAAGAGCTCTGTATAGAGGAAGGCTGTAACACGGATCAGCATCTACTGTGTGTCTGTACTCCCATTCCATAGGAACCCCATATAGTGGGTGTTACAGTGCACAGCTGCATAAAGACTGCTGAAGCTCAGGACAATTAAGGAGCATGCTGGGCTCACATTGTGTCGAATTCTCTAGACAATGGTAACTGCATCACTATGGAATGGGAAATGTATACTGGATGGAATCCTAAAAGGGATGCGTAGATCTACTTTACAGTACATCATTTTAGTGAAACAGGAAGGTTCACCTAAGTGTTTAAAAAGTAAATGTGTTGTTGTTGTTGTTATTTTGTTTTGTTTTTTGAGATAGATGGTCTCAAATTCATTATGTAGCAGAATGATGATCTTGAATGCCTGATCCTCCTGATACTTCCACCTCCCAAGAGCTGGATTATAGGCATCCATCACCACATCTAGTTTTCCACATGCTGATGACAAAGTCCAGGTAAGCATACTAGGTAAGCACTCTGCCAACTTAGCTACCTCCCTACTCCTGTAATGCAAGACAGAATGAAAAAAGTTTATAGTGTGCCACTGAATCAGACTTGCATTCAAAACCTCTTCTTAACAGGGTGCTGAAAACATGAAGGAAGAGAGACTTAGGTTTGGTTTCTAACTTTCAGGTGACCCAACTGCAAAAAAAGTATCTAGTACCTAGGGTTAAGATACAGGCAGAGTCTATTAAGTGTCTGCCTGGTATCAAAGCCAGTGCATAACAAATGGCAGCTATTATCAGTAGTGGCTCTCCAACTGTAAGAAAGTCCATCAGGTAAGTATGGTCTGCTTTAAAAAGTCCTTGAGGGGCACTGGAGATGTAGCTCACTTGGTAGTGTTTGCCTAGCACACAGAATGTCCTGGGTTTGGTCCCCAATACCATACAGACAGGAGGTAGTGGTTGACACCTGTAAGCTAAGCACTTGGGAGGTAGAGGCAGGAAGATAAGGAGGTCAAAGTCACCCTTTGCCACATGGTTTGAGGCCAGCCAGGGATATATTAGACCTCATCTGAAAGTCTGGGGGCAGAAAAGGCTCCACCAAGACTGGGCATTTTTGGTACCGTCTGTCTCCAGCCAATGACTGCTAAGAACACACTGGTGGAAGAAAGTTGGGTTTACTATTGTGGTGATGAAGGTTCTCTATGGGGCACCACAGAGCATCTCTGTAAGAATGCTTTAGAAAGAAACTTAGAGAACTGAGACTCTGTGTGGTTGGTTGATTTGGGGAGGACAGAGTGTTCTCTCTCATTTGGCTGCTGCCAACAGAGGAGATTCTACAGAGAGGCAGACAGACAGGAGAGAGCTGCATTTGGTAAAGCAGTTGTAGCCGCCATTCTCTTTTGTAGGGCAGGGCAGTGATTTCTGTGTTTGGGGTGGCAGGGACCCTCCTACACTGAAGTGGATTTGCTCTGTCTTATTTTCCCAGGGTCTGAGCAATCTTTTTGATATAGCTGGTAAAGAGTTGCTTTTTTTCTTTCCCAAAGACACAAGGAGGCCAGATACATTTTGAGTGCTTCCTAAGCTTCCCAAATTAACTGTAAACCATGTACACTGCAAGCTGTGAAGAAACGGTTTTGGACATATTTACACTGTTATATGTAATTAAAGTTTGCTTTGCTAGTACTCTCAATAGAAAGGGAAGTACCAAAAAACCCAAAAGTCCTACATTTTAATTTATAGGTGAAAAGTAATTTCACTGAGATTACTTCTCAAGTCACAAGCCCAAGTACACACAACTGATCAGTTCACTTTTTTTCTGTGAGATGTAATGCTAAGCTTTACCATCAAACTATTCCTTTTCATGAAAATTCTACTACACGGGCCTGCTTTTTTGTCAGGCTCTTTACCGATTTCAGTGTCTAGAAACAAACCTCAAAATAAAACTAAAAGCAGAAGTCGTCCCCCCCACCCCACCTCCCCACCATGCACATCTGCCAATCACTTCATTAAATTTGGGAAGAAGCACACTGTCAAGTTATGGAAACCCATGCTGTGGGCATGCTCCCTCCTACATAATGAATGCTGTTTTCATGAGGAGTTACATGGATTCAACCCAATGGTCATGCAGACACTTTCCTGGGGAAATGCATTCATAAAATACTATGACTATTCTCTGTCACTCTTATCCCAAAGTGAATACAATGTACTGTAAGGTTATAATACTTCGGTAATTTTTAAAGAAGATGAGTTTAAAAGACTGGTTATACCAACTATTTTAGCGACAAATCAAATGCTCTTTTCTCCCGTATCTTCTGAAATGGTGTATGATAATTCATGCCAGTGACTGTTCCTCGACCAGTCTGACTCGGTCCCTAGGTTTTACTACTTGAATGCATCGTACATTAAAGGGTTAATAGCCACAAGTCTAAGCTAAGTGTGACCAGTGGAGAGATGAGCAAGGCGTGGTACTGGGAGTGTTCAGACCGAAGCTCTCACATTAGCAGCTACTCTGTGTTGTAGAGTAAGAGAACACTGGGTTAGGGTTCAAATAACTGGAATATTGATGGTAATAGTAAACACAGCTTAAAAGCTTGTGCCCATCAAGACTATGGACCTGAAGCAAATACCAGATGTAAAATAGGCTGACTAAAGCCTTTAAACATCAGTGAGGGAAATCAAAAGTTCTAGGGTATCATAAAAACCAATAAACTAGAAAAACACCACTACTGAATGAGTGAGAAAAGGTTTAAATTTATTAATGACTCTAAAAAATTAATAACTTATGTATCTGCATTATATTTTAAGATTACATAAATATATGTGTGTATGCAGTATGAGTTGTCATAAAATATTACCAGATTTAAATAAAGTCAAAGATATTAATCACTTTATCAAGACTTTTTTTCTTTTCTTTTTGAGACACGGATGCTCTTTGTAGTATTGACTGTCCCAGAACTCACTATGTAGACCAGGCTGGCCTCAAACTAACAGACATCCATCTGCCTCTGCCTCTCAGGTACTGGGATTAAAGGTGTGTAACACAATGCCCAGCCTATCAAGATATTTTTAAGTTAAATAGAGAGCTAGAAACATTCTAACTTTTATTAGAAATTACAAAATAAACCATTAATTCTTGTAAAAAAAACTTTCTAAGATGAAAAGTATTAATGTATATTTCCTCAAAGTAAATTACATTGATATTTTACATGTATACATGAACCATGTAATAATTTTATCATTTCATATGAATACACATGAAAACAAAACAACAAAATAACTCATACTTAGTCCTTACTCATTTTAGAAAACATGATAAAATGTATGTCAAGTGTATTAATTTGAGTAACAGAAAAAAACTTAATTACTTAGTTACTTTTATATACCCGATTAATTAGAACTCTATAGTAGAGTCAATATGGCTTGAATTATAGCATTTCTGGACTATTTACAAAGAAGCTATGATAAAGAGTTGGGGGAATTCAGAAGAACATTGAAAAAACGAACAATAAAATCTGTAATGACTAGAACAGAAGTTTCCTGGAATTTAGCCATCTGCTTAGTAGTATTTTCAAAGGATATTTAAGAAAAATATGATGTCAGTGGATACATCAAATTAAAAGATGTTACCATTCTCCAAGTGGCCCCAGGAGTAGCATATTAGGAAAATATTTATTTCTCTCATTAGTAAAAAGTATTATTCACTTTAGAGGGCAAAGATAAAGATGCATTATTAAGTTCTATAACAGAGTACTTTCTTAAAACATATGAGAAACACATGGTGCCCTGCTGAACAACATGTTTTCTCACACAGTTCAAAGTAAATTAGGAACATCAGAGCTTCTAAGTTCAGTGGCAATAAACTTCTCAACCACATTTTCAGGTCAACTAATTTGCAGAGGATATTATGGTTCATTCTTGATCTCTGCTTATTATAGTTCTCCACAGACAGATAATTTGAATGTTAAGTCTTACCTGACCAGGTTCTGTCCCAGTAACAGTCAAGTCTTGGATGGATCTACGCCTTGGTTGCCCGTTGCCTTTAAACAAAACAACAACAACAACAACAAAAGTAAAACTGCATCTATTCACACAAGTGAGAAGGGTGTAACTGCTGCAGAGGAAGTGCAATCTGCTGCTCCTGGGATCTATGTAACACGTTCACAGGAAAAAGAATGAGTAAATTTATTGTTAAAACAAACCTACCCAAAAACTGAGAAAGAAAGAGACAGAGAGAGAACTATAGCGTATTAACTCAAAATTTGCTGGCCTACAACAGAGTATGTCCTAATACAATGACACTCCTACCACACAAACAGCAGCTGAACTGCCTTCCACCATCTTCTGTCATGTGTTTAAATAGATGAATGCTTGGGGGCTGGGGCTGATGACGGCATCTATTTCAAGGGCCTTACGTTACAGTTTTCACAGCAAGACAGCTAGCAGGTTGCAAGACACATTTGACTGTAGCTGGCAGCAATGCTGAAGAGGATGCTTAGGTTTAAATTATTGCCCAAGTCACAGTGAATCCCATTCGTCTTTGTCAGAATGCAGTAATTCATCATTAGTGAGCAATAGCTCAGTTTCCTCTTGGAGAAGAACCATGGTCATTCTATACTCAAATAAATGCTTGTTGAGATGGGCTATTAGGAACAACCTGCTTTAGAAACATCTATATTAGCAACAATTTTTAACTCAATAAAAAAGAATTCTACAAATAAGCCTTCAGCAGAACAGATGGACTTAAACAACAGCTTCACTCAGCATCTTTACTTGGGAGTAGGGTTGTTTATACAGTATCTTTTAACATGAGAGATCAGCTGTTAAAAAGGAAACACTAAAATACTACGAGAAACAGCTGGCATAATAGTTACAACTCCTTTGAGCCCGAAAGCTGTACCATATAATTCTGCAACTAGCAGGCAGCACTCAGGACACATGCTCTAAAGCTCTGTTCTGATGAGCAGATAAATCATGTACATTTTTCACACTTCATGATCTCAGATATAAAGGATTGTATTTAAAACCAATCAGTACCATTTAGCATCTTAATCCATGTGATCTCATTATTGTTTGACATATAAACTAAATGGACTTTGAATAGAATTAAGAATGTTTAATGAAATAATACAAGTAGTGAATATAAAACTCAAATGTAGTCACTCTTGTAAGTATAGCTCATAACTTTGCCCATTTTAGGCTGTTTTAAAATTCTTTGCATACTCTGAATTCAAACTTACTTCAAGTTTCAACTTATTCTGAAATGTCCCAACTTTCCATTACAAAGTAAAACAACAAACCACATTTCTTAAATCAGACACTTTCGTGAATGCTTTTAACTATTTCTGTTTCCCCAAACAAAAAGGATACTACTATGACTAATGAGCAATTTTAGGCACATTTCATTCAACACCCTCATTCTAAAATTAGCACAGATGA
Organism: Peromyscus aztecus; assembly: GCA_902168405.1. Classification (NCBI taxonomy): domain Eukaryota; kingdom Metazoa; phylum Chordata; class Mammalia; order Rodentia; family Cricetidae; genus Peromyscus; species Peromyscus aztecus. The sequence goes on from CABHPQ010147278.1 coordinate 11,294, forward strand.
GACAGACTTTAAAAGTGTCTGGAACTCTCTTTTCAGATCAGCAACATTTACGAATCTGAGGAACCCCAGCGTATGTGTATACACCATGACATCGCCATCACAGTTTCACCAAATATGAGTTCAAGTCTAGCTGAGGGACAGAAAGAAAGGGGAAGAAAAACTTTAAGGAAATAGAGTAAAGAAGAGCTGACAGTTAACAAATGCCATAAAATGAGAATTTTCATGCTATAGCATGAGTGGAAGCAAGCAGTATTAGGCAATTCATTTTAATGAGCACAGCCATGTCAGAAACCACCTGGCAAACAGCTCAGACAAAGCAAAAGAGGATTGCAATCAACAAATACTTGTTGCTCCAATATTAAGTTTAAAAGCCATAATTTAGAAATATGAATGTAAATAACTCAAGCTCCTAGTACTGCAAATGAAAATCACTGGGTGTGTTCTTAGAACATTTGAATTCTCCATTTTGTGCACTGCATACTAATTTAGAAATGTACTCATTTAGCACTTCAAATACATCTTACTGTGTATATGTGTGCGTATGTACTCTTGCTATAGCAGGGCTGTGGAGGCTGGAAGACAACGTGTGAGGAGCAGTTCTCTCCTTCCTGCCTGTCAGTCCCGGAGATCACACTCAAACTGTCAGCTTTGGCAGCAAGTTCCCTTACCTGCTGAGCCATCTCCATTTCCCACTTTTTTAAAGTTATTTGACATGTGCACACCTGCATTCCATACGCTCTAGTAAACAAAAAGGCAGAAAACCCTAGGGCAGTATGATATAAGTAATAACCAGCAGTCTATACATGACACTCCAGCATTGACAGTGTAAAAATCCTTGACCTTCTGCCAGGCATGGTGGCACATGCCTTTAATCCCAGCACTTGGGAGGTAGAGCAGGAGGATCTCTGAGTTCAAGGTCAGTTTGGTCTACATAGGGAGTTTAGGACAGCCAGGACTCTGTAGAGAGACCTTGTCTTAAAAAAGAAAAAAAAAATCCTGATTGTCTACAATTTGTAAGAGAAAAATGAAGAGTTTTCAGAATGGTTTGTCTAAGATCTCACTGCCAGCTCAGGCTACACACTCTCCTCCAGGCCCCAAGGCAGAAAGGGGAGACAAGAACATTAGACAGCTGCTGTCACAGCTCAGTTCTTCAAGCATGTCACAGATACAATCTAACTCCTCAAAAATGCTGCTCTTTTAACTATAGTTGAGTTCCTAAGCAAGTGTTTAAGTCATTTCAGAACAAGTCCGGAGATTACTAAATTGAGGTCTCACACAGTCTACCACTTTGCTTTCTCATATGGTCTGAATCAGTCCACAGCTTTCTCCACCAATGCCTTAAACTTTCAAAGTACATGCAGACTCTTCACATAAAAGCAAACTATTATTGTGGAGACTTCTCTAGTCCAAATTGCTGAAAAATCAGAGATCTGTAAGTTCTAAATAAAAATTGCTCTCATGCATAAAATAGGATTGAAAACATTGTATAACATTATATATATAAGTATTAAATTACTGCTTAGTGGTAAACTGATGGTGTAATTTAAAAATGTGTGCTCATTAGATTGCCACAAATCTCTCACTCTTAGTAATTTCAATAAATTATGCCTCTTTTCTTAGGATACCAGATAGGTTTTTCAAAGCAATTATTAATGACTGATGAGTTTTGCTTTGGAATTAGCTTTTTTAGATTAGAATTTGAAGTCCATCCTTCTTTTCTTTCTTTCTTTTTTAAATAAATTTTATTTCTTTTAGACAGAGTTTCACTATGTAGCCCCCCTGGCTGACTTTGAACTCTGAGAGATCCACAGGCCTCTGTCTCCTGAGTGCTGGGACTAAAGACAAGGGCCAATATACTTAAATGTTACTTTAGTTTTTAGATCATAAAATGTGACTCTGGTGATCTAAAATTTGGTGGAGAGAGTTGCTGAATATTGACAGTAAAGTTAGATTAACTTCTCTATTTAACTAATCACAAACACCAAATTCCATAGGAAGTGAACAGGAGTATCTTAACACAGTCCCCAGTCAAAGGCTTACAATTGTTAATGAGACTACCTGCGATAGGTAGGGACTTTTCAACTGTAGAAAAGCTTAAATCTCCCACTATACTGTCTTACATTATATTACAAATGGGAAATGTGCAATACTTTGTATAGTTCTAGTTGAAGAAGTATTTACAAACGTTAGTGTCTCCTAGTTCTTGAAGCAAGCACAGCAATGTTGGCGTCTCTCAGGCCTGCCGCTGCCTCCAGGGCATGGCACTCTCAAGAGTCCTCCCACAGGTCAGTATGCCTGGCCATAGCTAAGCTGGAGGGGGCGAGAAACCCAGTTAAATGTCCGCCTGCTTCGCCTTTCTCTTCATCACACTCTTGCTATAAAAGTAAATACACAGCACAGCCAATGTCTTATAAAAGTGAAGTATTTATTTATTTTGACAGCTAATAGACCTAAATGTGGCTAACAGATCTAAAACTTACAGACTTAAGGTTTGTTTCTAACTTCAAAAACAATACTATAAACAATAAATCAGATAATTCAAGGTCTTCAGGGAATTGTAAAAAATATTTTATATACATTAGTCAAGAAGGCTCAAAAATATTATTATGCAAAAAAAAAATACCTAAGATGGAATACCATTTTTGGTGAAGGCATTCTATCCCTCTCCATACAAAGCCATATTATCACTGACTTAGAAACCACAAAGGTATAGTAAATCTGCACTGTTATGCCCTCAAATAGGAGTATTTTAAGGTACTGCATATCTAGAGTGGATCAGAGGCTATTCCAGTGCCTTAAAATGGAATCAAAGATTATAATTAAAACAAATATTCTATAATACTTTCTAGTTTAGCTTGTTTTCTCAAGATATGTATATATTATGACTGTAGTATCAGTATTTATAAGGTGACTTTGTAAGTCACATTTTGAGTATTTGTTTCATTTTATAGTAGCAGTCAAGTTGGTATAAACCATAAATAACCGTAATAAACCAAATAAACCATAAATTTTCGTATTAGAGAAAATGCAGAAGGTTGTTTCAATTATACCATTTGTTTATACGTGTGTGTGTGTGTGTCTAACTGTGATTTTTTTCCCAATGGACTTTGAAATGCATTATAATCATACCTGGTATCCCTGAGTGTTCCAGTCACTCATAAAGTGACTTTAGGGCACACGTGCTCTTCCCTGATTATTGATTTTAGAATTACAAAGCAAGAGCCACAAAAGACCAAGGACAGCACAAATAATCCTGAGAACAATGCTGGAGGGATGCCCATTCCAGACCTCAAGCTACATTGCAGAGCCACAGTAGTAAAAACAATATGTCATGGACACAAAGGGAGACACACAGACCAATAGAACAAAACAGAAGACCCAAACATGAGCACATATAACTTCAGCCATGTAATATTTGACAAACATGCCCCAAACAGCTCTCTACTTGCGTATAAGACCTGCTCAACAAGAGGAACACCATGCTTGGTACTGGAAACCTTGCCCACTACCCACAGCTAGTGAAGACATGGATCCTGGAGAAAACCCTACAACCACTACTTTGCTAAACCACTGGATCTCTAACTACATTTTAAATATTTGTCCTATGCTCACAGGTAAGTGTAGTTCTTACCTCTTATCAAGGAAATGTCTCTATGCAATGGATAAAGACCATTATTGAATTAACTACAACTGGTCAAAATGCAGAGCTGCAGAGCCGAGTCCCAAATGATACATCTACAACACAACTTCTACACCTAAGCCTAAAGGAGCATTTCATAAGATAGGGAAGAAAGATTGTAAAAACCAGAGGAACAGGGAATTTGCTCTGAGACTGTCTCCTAGAAATGTCAGAAGCTACATGCATGAAGTCTCACCAACATGACAGCTTAAACATGACCTAAGACAACAACAGACAATATTAACAGCACAAAGGGAAAGTTCATAAGGCCTCAACCCTAGACAAAAAACTATAGGCAACTAAGGAGTGCTGAGGCAGGAGAAACAGTCTTCCCAAGGAAGAGTAGACTGACTACTCAACACCACAAGTATCATTCTACAGATTGAGCAAGTCGTATTTATATATTCGGGAACAAATAGCACACCACTATCACCACCACTAACACCAATATTTGAAAAGAAGAGGCTGTGAATTTGAACTGGCAAGGAGGGGATATATGGGAGGATTTGAAGGGAGGAAAAGAAAAGGAGAGAAACGATGTGGTGGCATTATAATCTCAAGAAATAAAAAACTTATTTAAAAACAATTCTGAACAAAATTTGCTTTCTAAACTACTCAGACTCTCATTCTCCATTTTAAACCAGGGAAGGCTGTTGCTCCTTTAATGTAACTTTTAGGCATTTTACCTATTCATCTTCAACAAATGATGTTTTTGAAGAAATGTACAAGTTAGATATTTTAACACTAGCTGAAAGAGATGACCTCCCACTGCCAGGATAGTTTTGCAAACATAATCCCATCTGGGCATCTGAGAAGGGGAAAGGGGAGAGAAGAACCAGATCAAAACTTGGGGCAGCAGCCATGTCAAGATGAAGCAAAGATCTCCTTTCTAGGCACTGGCCATCAGAAACTCACCGAAGTGGATGATGAACGTAAGTTTCGTATTTTCTAGGAGATGTGCATGGCCACAGAAGTAGCTGCTGATGCTCTGGGTGAAGAGTAGAAGGGTTATGTGGTCTGCATTAGTGGTGGGAATGACAAAGTTCTCCCCTGACGAAGCAAAGTGTCTTGACCCATGTCAGAGTGTGCCTGATGTTGAGTAAAGCACATTCTTGTTATAGACCAAGGAGGACTGGAGAGAGGAAGCACAGGTCTATTCATGGATATGTTCATGGATATGCCTTGTGGATGCCAATCTCTGTGTTCTCAACTTGGTTATTGTAAAAAAAGGGAGAGAAGGATATTCCTGGTCTGTAGAACTAATGTGCCTGGTGGATGGGGACCAAAAGAACTAGCAGAATCTACAAGCTTTTCAATCTCTCTGAAGAAGATGACATCTGTCAAAATGCTGTCATACAGCCTTAAACAAAGAAGGCAAGAATCCTAGGACCAAGCACCCTAGACTCAACACCCTGTTACTCTATTTGTGTTGCAACCCAAACGCTGATGCACTGCTCTGAAGAAACAGTGCACTAAGAAAAACAAAGAGGAGGCTGCAGAATATGCTCAACTTTTGGCCCAGAGAATGAAGGAAGCTAAAGGAAACACCAGGAACAGATTGCCAAGAGACATAGGCTGTCCTCACTGAGAGCTTCTGAGTCCAGTCAAAAGTAAGTCTTTAAGGGTAACAAATAAACTATTAGACCTCGAAGAAAAAAGTTAAAACTTGGGGGTAAAGCCAAGTTCAAGATCTATCTTACCTTTTTTATTAAAGAAGTGGAAGGAAAAACAACTGGAAAACTTAAAGCAATCCAATAAATACCTCACCCATTTCTGTTTCTTTAAACAAAAGAATCTATTGCAAGCCACTGGAAGCTAGACAGTGGTGACACACACTTTCCCCAGCACTCCAAAGATAGAAGCAGGCGAATCTCTGAGTTCCAGGCCAGCCTGGTCTACAGAGCAAGTTCCAGGACAGCCAGAGCTACACAGAGAAACTCTGTCTTGAAAAACCAAACCAAAAAACCCCCCAAAAAACAAAAAAAAAAAAAACAAAAAACAAACCAAAAACCAAAAACCAAGTCACCGGCTGAAAAGGAGAAAGGATCATGCTTTCGAAACTCAAGTGTCAAGGGAAGGCACTTAAATAACAGCCCATTTCAACTTATCAGTGCACAATGTAACAAGCAAATGTTTTAAGCAGTTATAGTATGAATGTCCTAAGTATGGGTAGGAACCTTCTCATCTGTACTGACACTGCCTAGGGAGAGGCAGCAGCACCTCAAAAGAAATGCATAAGCAGTAAAATGTCACCAGCACTCCATTGATGAGCAGCTCTTAGTGGTGTCCTGCTTGGTATAAGAACAAGACTTAGCTACAGCTCCCTCTGCAGGGCAGGGGACAGTGGAAAATAGAAGGGAGGGTTACTATGCCAAAATTTGCCAACAAATCAGTCCCAGGAATGAGACAAGGTATGAAACTTGTACACTCTCACAGTGTATGAAACAAAAACAAAAAACAGCATCTCCCCAGGACTTCCTGGCTTCAGCACTGCTAACCTTTCAGACTAGCTCTTCTCAGCAGGCTGTCTAGGGCTACATAGGTTAAGTGCATCTAACCTATGGCCATCGCACAACACTAGCTCTTGCCTATCTAGACGATTACTATGTTTCTTCTTTCTTCCTCATTATTTTGTCTGCCCTTTAGACTTATAGACCTAACTTCAGATTAAATTGCTACTTGTCTAAATTTTCTGATTTTGTAATGTGTTCAAGGATAATACAGCTCTATGTAAATTTAAATGCTGCCATTTTGGGGGCAGTATATTATACCCATCAGTATGGAAATAAAATAATCAGAAATACTTTGCTAATTTCTAAAGAAGCCATCAACCAATAAAAATTGCTACACGAGAGATGAGTTACCAATATTTGAAGTGGTGACAATGTTAAAAAATAGGGTATCACTTTGAATATTAAAGAAAATTAGTTTTATATAGACAAAATAGCCCATAAAACTATAATTTACATTTTTGGGACCCGAGTTTCTAGCTATGAGAAATACTCAATGACTTACTCATCTAATAACCTATTTATTAAACAGTATGTTCAGTGTGGAAAGTACTAAGTACTATGGAGACAGTTACTACTGACAGAATCAATAACAATGAACAAATACATAGTCCTTATCCCTTAGTTTTGAGTCCAGACAGAAAAAATTAGGTGTTCAGTTGAAACACAACACTAAATAAGTACTATCATGGGCAAAAGTACAGAATGCCAAAGAATTCATCCAAATCACACATGTGGAAAATATCATCTCTATAAAAAGTCATAAGATGAAGGAAAATCTTTAGTTTATTGAACACAGGGAGAAATGAGAATTTTTATAAAAATCTACCTTTATTTTACTTATCTTGTCCCGTGTGTGTACACCTTCATGTGTGGAGAACAGACGACAACCTTTGGAAGTCTGTTCTTCTGCCACCATATGGGTCCTAGGAATTGATCTTAGGTCACTAGGCTGAACCGGAAGCGCCTTGACCTGCTAAGTCACCTCAATGGCCCAAATGATCATTTTAAGAAATAATGAAGGTAAAGTTCGTAATTAAAAATGGTGGCTTTGAACATTTGGCTTCTGCTTCTGTTTAAAATGATGCTGTGTTTTGACTGTGGTCCGAAGCTTTGAAGCACTACTTGGCATCTCCTTCCTTCCTTGGAGGTCTCACCATTTAAGCATAACAGATTTGATAAAGTGTTGGTAAGGTGAGGTCTTGCTTGTCTCCACTAGGTCATCTTCATATGAATCCAGTGGTTATAAGGTTTTGTTTTAGGGGTATTCTTTCCTATTTTTAATAACGGTTTTTAGCTGATGTTCATGAGAGAAAGAATCCTTAGAACTGTGCCACTAGGTGAAAGGAAATCCTATCTAAGAGTGTGTTTCTTTACAGAGCTGTGTCTTACCATCCACTGGGCCCTCTGCTGGAAAAGTAGAGTCAAGTCTCAATGCCTTTTCAATTGTATTCTCTAGTGTTATAGGTGTAGGACAGTACTGTATCATACCTCTGTGAATGTAAAATAGCTTGTACCTGCTTTAGGATACAGAGTAGTGACTGGGCTTTATCAGAGCTGTTTTTTAATGATGTTGCTCACAATGTTTTCTTTCCAGATGATGATTGAGAAACCAATTAAAAAAAAAAATGGTGCCAGGTACCACAAGAGTAATAGGACTGTGCTGTTTTCTGGGGTTTTGTTTTTTTACTTTTTTTCTTTTAAATGAAGTGTTCTGGATGGCTCTACAATTTTGTTCAAGTGACTCCAGAACCTGGAAAAGCTGTTGCTGCTATTGATGCATAACATACTGCTATTATTGGTCTTTTTATATAAATATAACTATATATATACATATACATAATTTGAATTTTTGGAATCTAGCTGTGCTGTTAACTTTGGAAAAAAGTATCCCAGTTTACCGTGTTGAGTTGGCATTGTACAGAAATTAACAGCCATATTGGTCTAGAAATGTTGAACTTATTTTTTTTTTCCATTTGTACAGGAGTAACGCACTGTATTAAATATGTAAGGTCTTATCTACGTGGGTTTGATTACAAAAACTAATAAAGTATTCTCTAAATGAAAAAAAAAAATGGTGGCTTTTATTCATCTACGAAAGGCCCACTATAAGATATAAAAGCATTTACCAACTGACACATGGAAGCATCATGTATGAATAAGATATAAAACAGTCTGTGTACCTTCCTCTTAACATACTAGCAGCAGAACTAACAGTTGTCCTAGTAGTTTTGTGTCTGGCAAGGTACTCTATAAATGGCAAGCCTTGTCTGGTTTCAACTCTCTGTTGTCCAGGTTAGGATGATGCTGTGCGGTAGCTTTCTTCTTCCAGCTGCATGCCCACTGGCTCCCCAAAGACACAGCTGGACAGGGAGGAAGGGAGCCAAGGACAGCAAAAGTTTCAAGCAGCTGTAGCCTCTTTCTGCTATAACTTCTGCTCTCACGTTCTACAGAAGACTAGGTAAACATGGGGGTGGTGTTCTCCCTTATGTGAAGAATGTTACTTCCTTTTTACTTGACTCTTGTTACTGGAGATATGAAATTACATTTGCAAGTTGGTTTCAGTGTGGCAGTATACAGTTTTCTACTGGTCTCCCTGGGTACTGCCTGATCTCCCTGGGTAGTGTATGTGAGGTATCTATTTTCAGATCATATGAAAATTGGAGCAAGAAGCATTTAAAAGTACCAGGATCATTAATCCAGTTCCACAGCTGTTACACCAACACAGGTGGTCTATGATACCTGATATGACGATCTCAGGGACATCCAGAATGTTGCCAAATGAAGCGGTTTTACGGTGGCCCCGTTTAGGCTTGGAATAGGCTGAAAAAACACACATGTACAGTATACATGCAAACAACCACAAACAGTAACACAGGAAATGACTGCAAAACAGAACAGTTCTGAAATAGTCATGTTAATTACATCTCATGCAGAATGGCATGCAGAACTATCTAACTTTTCATCCATGCTTAGGAAGGTGCCGTTAAAAAGAGCAAAAAACAAACAGTCTAGGAAGTTTTATACACTGGTTTTAATTAGCAGGAAAAAAAAAAAAACAAACCACCCAACAACAAATAAAGACAGACAAAGCTGCAGGACAATGGAGAAGCTAAATTTCCAGTGTGTTCTCAGAAATAGTCTACCTAAGTAAAATCAATGCCATGAGGTGAAGGTAGGGACGATGGATGGGAGGAAGGAGAGTGGAGTTAGTAGGTAAGCTGCCAGATTTGTGCTAATGACACAAACAGGAACGGATAGCTCTTTAAATTAGCTGTTTCTCGGAATGTGCTATAAATTAAAATTCTGTGATTAACAATAGTTATCAAATCAAAGCATAAAATGTATGTTTCCCTAAGTACTTCTACATTATTTCTAATAAACTGAACATTAATAGCTTTCAAGTTTAAGGTATATAGTTGTTAATCATGAAGGCTGTCAAAAGCTGGAATATGAACCTTTCAAAGTAAGACAATTCATTATAAAATTCAAATTATTTAAAATTCAAAGAATGTATTGTCCTATATTTAGGTAGAGAGGACAAAGTAATTTATTTGTATATGATTATCCTTGAACTGGAAAAAATTCATTCCTTTAATACGTAATTACAAACCTGTAACTGACTGGAAAAATAGACTTAGCAAAAGCATAAACTATTATCCTAACATTACTTTCCCTTTTAGTGCAGAATCAATATTGTGTGTCATTTTGAATGACACCTGTGAAGTGGAAAGGTTTTCCAAAAGTGTTGGGGGTATGTCTCTGTCCACAGAGACAATTGTGCTTCATGGGGGCCAGTAGATGGCCACTGACCTCTTCTTAGCTTGACACTTTCTGACAATTTACCTGGGGCAGAGACAGCTAGTTCCCTGCTACTCTCTAGTCTTTCCTTTTCCTTAGCAATGGACCCTAACTCTGCTAATGCAGCAATGTCAGATATGGATGCGGATCCCTTCTACTAGAGAGACGGACAGGTCACCTGACCATGTGACTCTGGCTACTGGCATGTATGTACAAGTTGTCAAAACGTCAACAACAGCTTTCATTCTTCTGGTATCTCTTCTTTCATGCCATCAGAATTGTGGAAGTGATGGCATGAACTGTAACAGCCATTTTGGACCACAAGGTAACCTTGAGAACAGAGTTAAACAATACAGACTGTGACGTGGAGAGACAGAAAACCAGTTGCCTAAAGATCATGGGGCATGTCTAGACTTGCTTATGTGTGATCAGAGCTTATGTGTTCAGACACCGTTAATTTCAGATATTCTTTCCTGTCTAGAGGCTTTTAGTGCAGGTCGATAAACTCAGTGATTATGATTAGTTTGGACAAATACAGTACAGTTCATCTGGATGCCACTTTCTACAAAAAGAACACACACAATCAGATTATTTTACTTAGAAAACAACTAAGTTTAAAAAATAAAAAAGTCTGTATCTATAATTAAATGATATGCAGATAGACCAAAATATCCTCTGAGGAGAATTTGTAAGATTTTGTTGTTATCTGTTAACACTTCCACATTCTCCAATACAATGTTTATTTTTATAACTCATTCTTCTCTAACCTTGAAGAATCAGAAATAACAAAATAAGACCCAACTAAATAGACACCACTAAAATGGAACCTGGTCAGAAAAGGTGCTGGTTGACCAGGTGACAAAACACCATTCTTCTTTATTCTGGCCACTTTGTCTACTGTAACATTTTAAGAGGTGACAAAATGAAATTTCAACACTAGCAAAACCAATGTTTGATGAAACTACTACCATCTCATTTTATCACCAGATAAGCAAACTACAACTAGCTCAGCTATTCTTGTCACTGGTAGGAGAGAGGGACCATAACACAGTTCTGGAGCACAATTTTCTGCCATGATTTTTTGTTTCTGGGCTCAGCATAAAAACAGTGGTAAATTACTCAGTCGCTGCAAATATTCTGGTATTGGTGGAATTTCAATTTCTTAGAGCTAGTTTATGTTTGAGGAGAAATATATTTGATAAAATCTGTAACTAGGAAGATGTATTTTATAATTCAATTAATTTTTAAGCCATATTTCTCTCATTTAAAATTCAAGCCAAATATACAAATTTACTGTGGGAAGTTTAGAAAACCTACTATAAACCTGCTATCTGTTTAAAAAAGTACATAGAAGAAACAACCCCTGGTAGCCCCACTGAAAACAACGGAGTGTCATGGGAACCATGGGCACTTCCCTTTGGACTTGCAGCCCCTTTACCTGCAGTCGCAATGATCCTAGCTTCTATCTCAGACATGTCCGCACTCATCCTCTTGCCCTCAGAAGTCGGGGGCAAGCTCTCCACACTGCTCCCACGAGAGGCTCCCAAGCTCAGCCGTCCGGATTCACTCTGTTAAAATTATAGGTCAATCTCAATTACTGAAGTTCTTTTTATGTAGAGATCCAGGGCAGCCAAAGAGGAAGATGACAGATGGATTTTTATGACTATGGTACTGTTCTGAAAGAGGGAATTTTATACTGAGAGGGAGCTAACAAAGGAGAGCAAGCTCAGATACATGTTGCTCAAAGTAATCAAACCAACAATGGCCACAATACAACCAACCTGAACAGGATAAAATGGTAGTCTGATGAGAACTCCTTAACTGGCCCACAGAACCAAACTGTACTTCACACTGTTCACAGGACCCTTAGCTAGGGATGGATCACATGGAGGAAGGGGCAGGCATTGGCAAGAGCAACAACCAGCAGAAAGGAAAACAGCTTGTTTGGTAACAAATGGCAGCAAAATTTCATATCTCTCACCATGAGCTCATTTGTCTGGTGCAGGAAGAAAACTTAGGATTGTTACATACAAGACAAATAATAGACGCCTTTAGTATAATGCTGTGACTACTAGTAAGGTAACCATGCAACTTTACTTTTAATAACAAACCTGTTGCTTTGCCTGATTTTTCAACAGTTTTGACTCTAAGCGTTTAATAGTATCATTTGTGGCAGGGACTTGTTCCATATTAGTGTCACTTTTATTACTGGTATTTGTAGAAGCGATGTCCATGAATGAGCCTAGGAAAGCAGAAACATTTATGACTTCAGGTTGAGAATGATACAAATGCCTCATTCAATAACTGACAAGATACACATAAAAAAGACTTCCACACCAATGGAGACATCTTAAACAAGCCCATTGTAAATAAAGGTTACAGACAACACAATAAAGAACCATCAGTCTTCCAAACAGATGAGACTAATGTAAGGGTTCACCTGAAGTAGAACTAAGGGTTCACTAGCTGAGATGGGGAGACGAGAGGATGAATGAGTTTGGAGGACATTCTCAGAACTCAGTTTGGAAAGCACTGTTTGAGTCCCTACTAGAACTCATGTTCTGGATCTATGAAGGTGGAATTCAGGTATAAGATGAAACAAACATTCTTTCTCATCTGGTCCCAGGCACTTCAGGAGCCACAGGTTACCGTGCAAACATGGCCAAGTCCAAGAACCACACTACAAATAAGAAATCCCCAAAACGGCACAGGACGGCATCAAGAAACTCAGTTACAAAGATACTAATGTCTTAAGGATTGACTTTAAGCTCCTCAGGAACATAGACTTTGCCAAAAAGTGCAACAAGAAAGGCTGAAAAAGATGCAGACAAACAAAGCAAAGATGAGTGCACATGCAGAGGTCATTAAGGCCCTTGTAAAGGCCAAGGTGGTTAAGCCCAAGGTGCCAAAGGGCACCAACCGTAAACTTAAGTCTTCTTGCTTTCATCGCTCACTCCAAGCTTGGGAAGCAGACTTAAGCTACATGGCTAAGGGTTGTAGGCTCCACCAACCAAAGCCCAAGGTTTAAATCAAGGCTGAGGCTGCAGCTCCAGCTCAGTCTCCCAAAGGTGCTGGGTCCCTGTGAAGGCTCCATAGAAAAGGCTTCTATCAGTCAATATGAGGCTAGATGGACTGATGTGACATACCCACACACTATTTACAGATGGTCAGTGCCCTAAGCTGTTTTTATAAATAAATATGAGACAAGCTCTCCTGGGCACAGGGGGGAAGGGAGATGGGACAAGGTCCTGGTATTAGAAGAAGTAACCAAGGAGATGGAGATGAATGGCTAAGTGAATAAGCCAACGGCTGAGCTCCTGGCACTCTAGCACTTATAGGTGAGGAAATGTGGAACGACTAGCAAAGAAAGGCAAGAACAAGCTGGGGACAGTCTCAGAGACATAGATTGTGTAGCATTCCCAAAGTCCTGGCTTTCACTTGTTTTGCAAAACAAAAAATAGCAAAACAATAACTACCACAAAACCCCTAAATGACCAGAAATGTAATGTGAAATTCAGATTAGTATTAGGTCCTGCGCAGCACCTTTATAGAGTGTTAGGAGAGAGTGATGAATGCACCCAACATTCAGTAGCTATAAAATTGCATTCATTTGCTGTAGTTATACAGAGATAACTGGTGACCTCCATGAGAATAATTCTGCAGTAGTAGTTGTAAGAAAGTCTAAGTGAAGTTGATGCTAGAGAATGGGAAGAGGGGAGCTAGTGCATCTGAATACACTGTATTTGCGCTGGAAATGCTCCCAGTGGAAAGGCGAAGTAATGAGAGAAAGCTATCTCTCTGCTGGGAAGGGTAGACAGGGCATAATGTACAAGCATAGCGTCTTGCCTCTGACTAGAAACATGGGCAGTCAGTTGTAAAAGACAGAAAACAGAGAAGGTGGGCACTGATCCATGTAGCTACGAAGACTCGGGGAACTTGTAGGAGCTGTCTTCTGATGATTCAAACATTCTTAAACAGAAAACAAGGTCAGACTACATCAGGGACTAGAAAGACAGCCGAGCTTTCAGGAGAGGAGCTGGGTGACTGCACAGTGGCACTAAGCACTCACCTGAGGACAGTCAGTGTGTGCTGTCCTCAGCCACATTCGGGTCAGGAGGAAGCTGAGAGCTAGTTAGGCCTGGAACTTAGCTAAGCACGTGGGAGAGAGGAATGGCACCACTGACCAGAATGAAGTGAGGGATGAAGGGAAAAAGAGCCTCCGGGAACTGAGGGTCAGTGAAAAGGTGGCACCATCGAGGACTGAAACTCAGAAGATGAAGAAGAGGAAAAACACAAAGGGAGTTCTGGAAAAGTTCACTGTGGAATTTCAGGGCAACTCAAAGGTTTTCAGTAAAACTGAATTTAAGCATCATTAGCTTAATAAAAACCTCAAAACAAACCAACCATCTCAAAGTGGGGGAAAGAGACTAATGAAAATATTTGTTGGCAAAAGGTGAAATTTTAAAGTGCAGGGTACATACATATTGACATGTACAAGTGTATCTCTAGATGAAGTCAAATAAGTAAGAAAATGTCATTTATTTTTCAAAGTGCAATTTCTGTAAGTTGAGTGCTAGTTCTACTAATTTTGATAACTTCAAACTACCACTTCTACTTTATATTTCAGGAAACTTCTAATTAAAGCAGTTTCTTGCATAAGTCTCTTTAGAAAAAAAACCCAAAAAGCAGAACCGAGTTAGTGAAGAAATCTAATGTTCACAGTAATCTGCAGTCCTGTTTGACCCAGTGGTACCCACAGAGAAACTGTTGGGTGTGGTGGCATGTATCTAGTCTGAGATTTCTGAGGCAGGATCACGACTTTGAAGTTGGCTTGAATCATACAGTGAGTTCTGGGCTATCCTGGATTCAAAGTAAGACTTTATCTCAAAAAGATGAAATGAAGAATCACAGCAACATAATATTCAATCCTTTAGCCCTAACTAAGCAGGAACTCTAGATATGGAAGCAGGTCTTAAATAGCTCTTTAACCTCAGGACCATCATGAAGGAAGCACCTGGCAACTCAAACTGCACTGAATCCAGAGAAATGAGGAATTAAAATGCAAACATGGACATTATTCCTGTTTTTCACGACAAACTTCATGGGATAGAGGGGGGAAATCCTGATGTTGCTCTGACGTCATCCATTTACCTGTGCTGGTGGCTGAGTTGCTCTGCCCTTCATCAGAGTACTGACAAGGATACTGTAATGGCTCGTCCGCTCCTGGAAAGTACTGTAGTAAAAGCAAGCCACAATTTAAAATGCCTTTAGTACAGGGTAAACCCTGTTACATGAACTCAAGAGCACATCTACATCACTGCTTTAATTTAAGGAGCATGAGAGGCAGACACAGCTCTGCTTTCCCTCAGGTGTGTACTGAATGTGGAGCAACGTTTTTTTAGAAAGCTAGCTGTGGACAGTGTCACGTACCTATGTAAGCACTGAGATGACAGGAAGGGAAGTTCACTGCTCATAAGTACACGGACTTGGAACAGTGACATATACTGAAAATTGTTGCAAGGACTGTTAGTCTGACAACTGGCAGTGAACACCTCTGAATTACTTTTAGAACCAGTATTTTAAACATTAAGAACATACCTTATGGAAGTCCCCTTATGAACTGGGGACATAATACTGAAATTATTTACCTAACAGTGAAAGAAAAATTTAGGGGAAGATTTTGTTTTTCAAATTAGACAAAATATGGGTGAACAGTTACAATTTGACTTACACAACCTAAAGTTTAGGTGTACAAACTTGAGTCAAAGCTACCACTTATGGTTCTTGTTGAAAAAAACAATCTATTTTCAATAAAGGGAAAAAAGGCCCTAAAATATTTGAAATAATCCTAAAGTGTTAAGATAGGTAGAGTAGGGAATTTGATTATCTTTTAAAAGGGTTCTTCTAAATTAATTCCATCAGGCCTAGAAAAAAAGTTGAGCTTCTACTGGCATCTGAAAACATGCAATCAAAAGCCAAAACAGGAAACATTTAAATTACTCAAATACATGTTTCTTAAAATACCTCCCCAGCACACTAGAAATGACTGTATTTTGATGAAAAGCTGATGAACTTAGTTTAGTTCAGCATGTTATTAATCACATTAATCACATGTAGGCACTGAGAAGCTGTAGATACCTATACCAGCATCTCTCATACACTCTGGTGCCCAGGAACAAAATGTTTATCTATAAACATTAGTATGGGACAGCGATCCCAGACACCTCAACTAACCATCTTGCCATTACAGAGAGCTAAATATTTTTCTAAAGTAGTGTTTTCTCTTCTGATAAGATGAGTAATAAATGCCTATTCTAGCTTTAAAACCTAGGAAAGTATAATGCAGAAGTAGTTCCCATTCCTTCATTTTAAAAGCCCATTAAAACTTGGTATATACTGAAGTCCCCCAAACCCAAAGCCCCTCAAAAGAAGGATTATACCCGCATCAAGTGAGTCATTATTTTCACAATTTCCTCCATTGAAGGGCGCTGAGAAGGGTCCTTAGACCAACAGCGGGTCATCAAACTCTCAATGGGCTTAGGTAAATTTTTGATCAGTGGTGGTCGAGTACCTATAATTGAAAATTAGAGGAAGAAAAGAATTATCTACCAAAGAGCAGTGCAAGATTTTTATAGTTTATTTCCAACAATATCTGAATTAGCATTTTGGGTCTTTTAGTTTACCATTTATTGTATCTATATATTTTCACAAAGGGAAAACTGTATCAAAGTTACATTAAATTTTGTAACACATGGTGATAATAACAGAGAGAACTAAGACTACTTCACTTGGGCTAGGTGTACGCCTTTACTCAGTCCTTGTGAGGCAGAGGTTGGCAGAACTCATGGGTTCTAGTTTAGCCACGACTGCAGAGTGAGACTCTGTCCCAAAACCCAAGCTGAACTGTCACAAGCATTCTTTCAACAAACAGCAAAGGCCAAATGCACTAACTAAGAAAAACAAGTAGCTGACTTGAGGGAAGATGAATTTTCAGACTACAAAATTTCAAATGTGTTTGAAAAAAAATGTTCCATTTACAGAAAGTGGTCAACCACAGTGTCACACTCACTGACTTTCCTCAGCTATGGTATCACACTCTGTCTTCCCTCAACCAGTATTAGCCTCACTGACTTCCCTAAGCATGGGGTCACACTGACATCCCTCAAGCATGCTGTTGCACACACGAACTTTCTTCATCTACAATGTTATGCTTGCTCACTTCCCTCTGCTGTATTGTTACACTCACTGGTTCCAGTTAACCGTTTTACAGGATGAAAAGTGCCAAATTTTTTTTTTTTTTTTTATAATTTATTAAGTCTGCAATAGCATTAATAAGCTTCCCCCACTCAAGAGTGGCTTCAGATACAGTAAGATTTTCATAGGCTAATCAGTCAGCAAGTTAGTTCTTTTATCCTGTACCTCACTGCCAATCATTTGCTGAGAAATGATAGACAGAGGAAGCACACTGTCTTGGTCAAGGATCCTGTATTTTCTACAGTGACACTACAGGATGTAATAAAGTTGGCAGAGGAAATTGATACGAAAGCCAAGATTACTCTGATGGTTTTGTTCGGCTAGTCTACAAACACTTTAAAGAGTTAGACAGGTTGTTTGTTCTTTGATCACCTGTGGACTAATATACAAACATGTACCCACTGGAATGATCAGAGGCATGTGAAGTAACAGTGATGCTGCAGTTCCTTCATAAAGAGTTTCTTTATCAGAGAAAATGTGAAGCACCTAGTAGTGAGGAAGATACCCTAACACATCTGTGAACAGAAGCATCACTGGAGGTCAGAGAGACATAACACTGTACCCATTAAGTCACTATGATGAAAAGTAGGAGCACCTGAATCAGAAGGACCTGCATTTGGACCCCAGCTCCATCATTTACTACTTGGGATGTTAGTACATGTAAGTACTGTTGAGAATACACAAATAAAACGTGTGAAGCACTGAATGTTGTGTCCTTTTGAGCTCAGATAATAACTCTTACCAGCAGTTTTGCATTCTCTCCTTGATGAGAGACTTGTTTCCCCAGGAAAAAAGGGGACTAGCTTCCCAACTATCTTAACGATACGAGAGATTTCATTTATCTACTTTCCTGTAATGCTTCTCTATCCCCGAGAGAGACTAAAGGTGCTGGCTAAGTACTGATAGTCTTTTCCTAATCTCTAATAGTAATTTCCTAATCACCCTGGATCTGAAGTTGGCAGCCTCAGCCCTATGCAGAGGGGTCTAAATTCTCCCCATCAGAACAGGAGACAAAGAACGGTATGGAGAGTGCTAAGGGAAGGTGATCTGGTATACATGGTCTACATTTCAATGTCAGGTATACATGCTCTATATTTCAATGTCTGGTATACATGTCTCTGGGGAAGAGGATGGGAACAGCTTTCCAAATAGGAAATATACAAAATATATTAAAGAAAAATTTCTTTTGACAAACCGTTATGAACAGCCCACATGATTCGGAAAGCTGGGCCGCCAATCTCATCAAAGGGTTTCCGGCGTGTTATCACTTCCCAAAGAATAATACCCCAGCTGAAGACATCACACTTTTCACTGTAATTGCTACCTACAAAAAAGGCAGTGTAATCTTGAGACCTGTTCCATAGGAATCACAGAAACAATTAGTTTCAAAAATTTTAAAGGAATGGGTATTTTGGATAAGAGACTGTCACACACAGAGTTAAGCAATTACTTTCTTAAATTTTTCAAAATACAGTTTAATGAATTAAATATAAACAATATACTCAAAATCTACATGAGAAAGTCATTATTTTCTACTTTTTCAACAAAATACATTGGCCTTTCTTCTGTGTGTAGACTAACCTCTTTTATAGGCATAGTTAGAAACACCTTCCTATTTCTTGCTGTAAGTTTTCAATTCCTCTTTTAGAACAAGGGTAATTTAACTTTATTTTATGTGTATGAATGATGTTTTGCCTGTATGTATGTCTGTGTACCATGTGTGGCAAAGTAGTCATCAGGCACCCTGGATCTAGAGTTATAGACCTTTGTAAGCCTTTTGTGGGTGCTGGGGATTGAACCTGGGTCCTCTGTAAGAGCAGCAAAGGCTCTCTGCCTCTGAGTTATTGCTCCAGCCCCTCAATTTCTTTTAAGAGTGCTTGTTTTGAGATGGAAGCGAGGGCCGTTTTCATACAAAGCATATGTTCTGTGACTGGACTATATTCACAGCTCCTGTAATTTGTTACCTTAATACTTCTCCTGCTCTGTGAAAGACAGCATTCTTTGCCATCAGAGTAAAGCACTTTTTAATTTAGTGGCTTCCTCCTTAATATATAGTTAAAATTCTTAATTTAAAAACCACAAAGAAAACTTAAGTGATTAAAATTATGAATGTCAAATGAAAACTAAGCAGATTATGAACAAAATTGTACTACTAAGACAGAGGATACATCCACATTATATATATATGTATGTATATACATATATACATATATATACATACACATACACACACCAAACTACCACCATCAACAAAAAATCCATACCCCAATTATTATAATGATAGATCTGCATGCAAAGAAGTACACAATAATATAGAATTGCCACACATAGCAATCTAATTTAGGCTACAGCTGCTGCCTGATGACACCTTTCAGAAATTTAGAAATTTACTTAACCTAATAGTCTAGGCTTTGTTGCCTTCAAAATAGAAATGACAAACCCCTTTGCTTTATTTACTACAATACTGTGCCACTGTAATGCATAGAAAGTGACATTAAATAAGTGACTAAATTACTAGAAATGGGACCTGCATTATCCAGATGAAAGAAAGGCATTATTTAATTTTATGTAATTAAACATCTTTAGTCCAACACTGTTTTTTGTTTTCTGAGACAGGGTCTCTTTGTGCAGCCCTGGCTGTTCTGGAACTCACTATGTAGCCCAGACTGGTCTCAAATTCACAGAGATCTGCCTGCCTCTGGTCCAACAGTTTGTAATTGGAGTAACAGTGCTAGTCAAGTGACAAGCTGCACAGCATTTCCTTTCTCTGGGGGTGGCTAAACACAAAGCGTCAAAAAACTTTAAAATTCACTTAAAAGAAAGAAAGAAGGAAGGGAAGAAGGAAAGAAGGAAGAAAAGAAGCAAAGCTCTACCCAGCAGTGATGGCACATGCCTTTAATCCCAGCACTCTGGAGGCAGAGGCAGGTGGATCTCTGTGAGTTCAAGGCCAGCCTGGTCTACAGAGCGAGTACTCGGACAGCCAGGGCTACACAAAGAAACTCTGTCTTGAAAAACAAAACAACAACAAAACAAAACAAAACAAAAAGCAAAGGCCCTAAGTAGAGTCTGATTCTTGAATGTGTTTTGAGTACTATGGCATTCATACAAATGGAGATTCACACCAAGCCCATTTCTTTAGCTCAGTGTCTCTCATTTAAAAGAGAACTTGTTTTCAGACAGAAACTTAAATATACGGACTAATCTTAGGACATCTCAGTGAGCTACGGAGATGTAAAAGAAGCAAATGTTAGCTTACTCTTTACGGGTAGATCTCAGTACCCTATCTGCACCCACAGTCCTTTTAAGGCATGCCCACCTAAACGTCAGCACTCTTAATTTTTAACTGATAGCAAATCAGTGCAAAGATACAGTTCATTCTATTACTGTATCTTTGCACTCTATATACACTCTATTAAGAAGTCTCCATAATCATTGAACCACTGCTCCCAGGGGAAATACAGAACTAGGTTCCTATGTGTCTTTGTCAATTAATCAATATATGTCCTTGCCTTGTGTGTGTGTTTAAAGACTCTTCACCTAACACTCCAGTAGTTCATTAGTGTCAAACTCATGACACTCTTGAGCATGTTGGAGAGAACACCTGCTAACATATATTTTCATGTATCTTACATATTCAAAGCTTTCTTGTACTTAGGCAGCACTACTCCTGGGGATAGTGTAAACAGTAAAATCACCATGACTACCAACAAAAAAAGGGAAAGCATGGGTCTGAATAAATTGCAAAAGGGTCCCTTATTCACCTTATCAGAGAAACAACCATAGAGAGTGCTGGGTATGACTCAAAATGTGTACTGTTGTACATGAGGACCTTACTTCTGGAATAGTTCTGAAAGCATCTCAACTAAAGGTTAGCAAGTAGACAGCTTCCCAATTATGCAACCTGTGAACAATGAGGATTAGCTGTACATATGTGTGAATCTGCACAGAAAATGCCAATTTAAATTTTGCAATAAAATTTGGAATCTTAGGCTATATTCATTTAAGACCCCTTTATGCACTATTCAGAAGCACATTATACATAGTGTTGTAAATGCATCCTGAATTTACATAAATTAAGGCAGATTACCAAGCATATCATGCTTTTACGATTGTACCTTCAAAAACTTCAGGTGCCATCCAAGCAGCACTCCCTTTGTTATTGGTCATGTGTGTCTGGATGTCACAAGCTGTCCCAAAATCACAGATTTTTAGAACTGTCCCTCCTGCAACCAGCAGCAAGCTATTGTAAAAGATTCAAAAGTCACAATGTCAGTATTTGATTTTACAGTCAAAGAAGAGATAATTATGGAACTGGAAAAAGCCAAGTTAAACAAATGCTATCATTGAACTTCTTAAAATGTTACTTGGTCACTGAATAACGGCCTAACAGCTTGGAGGAATATCAGGAAAAATTAAGTGGCCATAACCTAGAGGACTTGGGGAGACCATCATATTCAAATTTTGATGTCTCCATCTTTAGTCCCATGACATTTCCTGACCAAACATCCCTTTGGTTCAGCTAGATACAGGTTTAACAGCTTCCTGCAGTGCAGCACTATAGTGTCCTGGAGTGGGAGTTTAATCACAAACATTTATTTCTAAAAGAATAGCAACATAACATGAAACAAATTAACTGAAGATAAAGTAAAACAGATCAATACAGAAGGAAACCAATAGTATGGTTTATGTGTTTTTGCAGTGTAGGAAATTGAACCATGGGTCTTGTGTATGC
The DNA here is from genome assembly GCA_902168405.1 of Peromyscus aztecus. Classification (NCBI taxonomy): domain Eukaryota; kingdom Metazoa; phylum Chordata; class Mammalia; order Rodentia; family Cricetidae; genus Peromyscus; species Peromyscus aztecus. The sequence continues at coordinate 33,270 of CABHPQ010147278.1, forward strand.
CAGACAAATGCTCTATCGCTGAGCTAGACCTTCATACCAATGATTCTTATTTTATGTGTTTATTCAGTGTTTAATCTCAATACCATTTCTGAGTTTAGAATGGTGTTGGGGAGGAGGACTGTGAGTCTTGTATAGTTACGCTAGCCTAAATGCTAGCAATGTTTCAGAACTTCGGCTGCCTAGGTGCTAAGACTCAAATACAACTACCAAAGAGAATCTTTTTACTTACAAATTTTACTTTTGATAAGAAACAGAAATAGAGATGGGTCATAAAATGTGCATAACCATACTGTAGTAACCATTCAACAGAAGTAAATGAAAACTTGATGTAATTATACATCTTATTAACTTTTTGTATGTAATGTTCTACTTAAACTCTAACTAGAGATTTAGAAAATTCTTTTAATTCAATGTGATTATAATAAGCAAATAAGCCACAATTTACAATGTCATACTACCAAACACTTTTGTCATATTTTAACTTTCCTATGCATGCAATTCAAAAACAAAATTTCTGTTTCCCTGTTTTGTCTAGATTCTTGTTCAACCCTTTTAAAGGTTCTCTAAGTATCAGGATTCTCACTCACTATGGAGAAATCTGGCCTGTCTGCATCTCTACTCAGATTCAGAAATGCTTCTGCTCAGTCTCTAAGAACAAGAAAACCACTGGCACCGTTCTGCAGTGCCCACCATGTGCGACACTGTTCCTGTGAGGAATGCAGCAGGCCACTGGCACAGTTCTGCAGTGTCCACCATGTGCGACACTGTTCCTGTGAGGAATGCGGCAGCCAATGGCACCATTCTGCAGTGTCCACCATGTGTGACACTGTTCCTGTGAGGAATGCGGCAGCCAATGGCACCATTCTGCAGTGTCCACCATGTGCGATACTGTTCCTGTGAGGAATGCGGCAGCCAATGGCACCGTTCTGCTGTGTCCACCATGTGCAGACCCCATTCTTGTGAGGAATGCAGTAGGCCACTGGTACAGTTCTGCAGTGTCCACCATGTGTGACACTGTTCTGGTGAGGAATGCAGCAGGCCACTGGCACAGTTCTGCAGTGTCCACCATGTGTGACACTGTTCCGGTGAGGAATGCAGCAGGCCACTGGCACAGTTCTGCAGTGTCCACCATGTGCAGACCTCGTTCTTATTGGGAGTGCAGCAGGAACAATAGTAAGTCAGACTTGTCTCAGCTCTCAGAAAACTATGCAGGAGCAATTTTACACAGTACAAGTACAGAATGGGACTTACAGGCTAATAGATTCTAATTAACATGTAGAGCTGCAGTTAATTAAAGCATCCCCCACAGACAACATTCTAAAATATAAGTTTAGATAAACAGCTAGATGATAAACATTTAAGTAAAAACAATCATGTAAATAAAAAGGAACAGAAAAGAGAAAGTCAAGAGTGACAATTACCTTGAATTAGGGATGAATTGGGTTGGCAAGAGGGGAGAAACCAGTGTCACACCATTGAAACTTACTTTGGAGGCTTGAGGTCCCTGTGAATTAGTGCTTTGGGCTGCATGCTGTGCAGGTAAGCCACTCCTTGGGAACACTGTAAACACCAACTCATAGCATGGGCAGCAGTGTAGTAAGGCAATGGTTCAGCACCATGCAGCACTGCAAGAGAAAGGCACAACAACTAAAAAGAACTTTATTGCATGTACCACGGGACAATACAAATGCAAGCACCAGCAGAACACAAATGGGGATGCTTCCACCAATATTTTAGACTTCTTTCTAAGCTCTTTCTAGATTAAAACAACATGTTTAAGAAATTTTAGTAGATAACTTCCAAATGGCTATTCAAATAAAAGCAATATATACTACCATACTTTTAAAATTGAGTATCTTTCATACAATCACATAAATTATAAGCAAACCTATTCATTATGAGGGTGGAATAGAGAAACAGTAGTAAAATAAGATGGCCATATCAGATGCGTACAACTATACTCAGTATTGTAGCTAAAAACTAGTAGTGCTCTCAAATAAAATTTGAGTACTAAACACAAATTAACAATGAAGAGCATATCAGTGAGTACTAAATGTTTATGTAAAATAATGGTAACTTAAAGTAAATGCTGTCGATTTTATAAAGCTTACAGGGACAACTCACACATATATGAGGCTGGTATTTGTAGGTTGAGAGCTTTGTTCCACAAGGGTAACACAAGCACCAAGTTTTCTTTCATGGTAACTGTGGTGGTTTGAATGAGAAGGACCAGAATAGACTCGTATGTGTACAAATTTGGCCTCCATATGATGGAACTGTTTGGGAAGGATTAGGAGGAGGAAGCAGTCAATGGAGGCAGGCTTTGAGATTTGAAGACTCAGCCATGCCAGTGTGCTCTCTGCCTCCTGCTTTCAGATAAAGATGTAAGTTCTCAATGGTCCCAGCTAACATGCTTGCTGCCACGCCACGCCCTTTGAAACCAAAGCCCAGTTAAATGCTTTCTTTAGTAAGTTGCTTTGGTCATGGTTACAAAAATAGGAAAGTAACTAAGACAGTAACAATTTAAAATGTTCTGTGAAATGAATTTTCACCATTTTATGTTCTGAAAAGAATGCACAATAAAGCATGGTAAAATGAAATATAGCTAAAGAGTTCTAAAATGAAGGCTCAAAACTAAAAAGATAGAAAGAAAAATGACTGAACACATTTTAAAATCTATTTAAAAAGGAACTGTTACTTCAGGCTTTGACTATAATAAAATACTGTTAACTTGAACAATGTATATAAATGTCATAGCATCTTTCTTGCCCTAAGTCCTTAACAGTGAAAAAGACCAAACAACAAAATGAACTCCGAACTCTGATGGCGGATTGTGAAAGTCAACAGGTAATTCAGTTTTCATTAAAAGCTTTCCAATTGCTTCAATCTACTAGCTAAAAGCAGGTTTAGCTGATACTCACCATTGTACAAAGAGCCTCCTTCAGCATATTCCATCACAAGACATACCTAAAGGGAACACGCCAGAATTAACTGGAGTGACACTATTGGGCCCTCCCTGCAGATAACTTACTTCAACTGTCTGACTGCCCTGAAAATGATTCCTTTTAAAAAACCCAGAGCCAGATATTGGGGTAAATGCTGAAAGATCAGAGAGACAAAGGAACAAGCCACAGCCGCTTCTCTCCTCACCAACTCCACGAATCCTGACTTGTCTCTGAGTCCTCAGCCAAAGGCTCTTGTTCCTGTCTCCCCAGCCATTTCACTTCCTTCCTAGTGCTAGGACTGATGGCATGTGTGCTTCCCAAATACTGGTAGCAAAGGCATGAGATCTCAAGAGCTGGGATTAAAGGCATGTGGTTCCCAAGTACTGGGATTAAAGGTGTGTGCCACCACTGCCTGGCCCTGTTTCTCTCCTAGACTGAATCATCTCATGTAGTCCAGGGTGGCTTTGAACTCACAGATATCCGGACAGATCTCTGCCTCCCCAGTGCTAGGATTAAAGGTGTGTGCCACCACTGCCTGGCCTCTATGTTTAATCTAGTGGCTGGCTCTGTCCTTTGATCCACAGGCAAGCTTTATTTGATACACAATATATCACCATATATATATAAATGGATCACTAGGCCAAAACAGAATCACAAGACCTTTTGAGGACCTTCTCCAGTGCTAATAAAGACATGTTCTAGGACATCAAGTCCTATAACAAGGTGAGTTACTGGCAATGTAGGCTGGCGAGGACAGACAGACTACTACTCCATGACAGCACAGGCTTTTGTTCATATGGGGTCTAGTATAGGAAGAAGCCCAATGCTTGCTTACAGGCCAGGGTAGTTACAGGGCAGAAAAGAGGAAGGGGAAAGGATTGAAAAGTTTCCTTTTGTGGCCCCTCATTGGCCACTGTCAGGTTAGCTAAGGAAATAAGACGAGTGATAACATAAGGAATGTCAGGTGATCTCTCTTGGCCAGCAATTACTGGGGTCCATAGGTGGGGAGGGAAAGAATTTAGAAAAACAAATTATATTAGTTCTGGAAATTAAATTAGTTTTGAGAACTGTTGTTTATACAAGATGAAGGAGCTTTATAAAATGGTGTGGCTAAAGCTAACAGGTACCTGAGACAACTCCACCAGCATACTGTTGTGTTAAGACTAGACACAAATGAAATGCAGGAAGCGTAACATTTTCAGAAATAAAGCTAAGACAGAGCACATCAAAATAGCTTCACATAGTATCTAAACTGTATACACTTGCCATACTGTTTCCTACAGGCTTACAGAACAATAGGAGGAACACTTACTGGATTCAAGCAGGCTCCATACAACTTCACAATATTAGGATGGTTCACACGTGACAACTGCCGGAGCTGTAACAAATTAGGGATTCTGAAAAAGTGCTAGGTTTTGAGGTACTTATTTTACCATGTTGTTGAACTCTTACTGTCATACAGAACATCTGTTTAAATCATTCAGTAACATCTGTTCACTAGGTAGCAAGCACTATGGAAATCCCCAGTCCCTGCCTGGAATCCCTATCCTATAGTTCAAGTGGGAACACAGACATAATCAAATATATTAAGATAGAGAAATCTTTAAACCATGCACAAAGTGCTGTAATGGCAGTTAAGAACAAGTCAGGACAAACATAGACGAAACCAGCTGCCAAAAGTCAGGGTATTATCCCAGATATGGTATTGACCTAGTTACCCACACCAGAAGCTGTGTTACTTTCATTAGAGCTACAGGTGATCAATCTACCTATTTTGCATGTGCTCCTGGATTTCTCTGACTTTGAAGATAAGTACTATTACTTCCATTTTAAATATGACACCTTGAAGTTAAGTTCCAGAGAGAATAAAACAGCTAAGCAGTTAAAGATTCCATAGCCAGGATTTGAACTTCAGTTTATCCGACATGACATACACACTCTTTCTGAATAGCTGCCCCAATTCCATTTTCTCTCTTAGAGTTACTACAGAGAGCTCCCATCCCGTCCTGTGTTCCCCCGCCCCTACCCGACTCTTTCTCCTTTTCTCCAGTCACATGCTACTGGCTCATGGGAAGCCCACTAAGGTCTCTTAACCTTTTTATCATAGGTCACTGGATTTTTTTTTAAAGTTGACATTCATGAATTTTTTGTCCTAACAGAAACTATTATGTATTTATTATATATAAATATATTCCATCTTGGTAAAGCTCTAGAGTGAACTTCACATAGCACATTATTCAAGCATTTACTCCTGTTTTCTCTGAGTCTTATAAAGTAGGCGAAATTTTTTGTTGTTGTTTACAAGGCATAAACTCAGAAGGATGGTGAGAATCTGAAATGAGACAATAGTATACAAATTGGAAGTTGTCAAGCTAGAGACTAGTAATAACTGACTCAGCAGACCTACAAACAAATCACAAACAAGCAATGAAAACAAGAGAAGGAACATGATTTACTTCACAAAACCTCGTTATGCAGAAGAAACTCAAAGTAATAAAATTGATGTTACAAAGGGTTTACCAATAGCCTTGCTTAGGAGATAGGGATCACATGAAGTAGAATTTAGCTAAGGGATCACTGCCTCCAAAATACCCCAAAGATAAATAGTGTGCGAACCAGCCTGTTAGAGATAAACAAAATTTACAATGCTGGATGTAAACATTTGCTCACCAGGATTCACCAGCCATTTACGCCCATCCACACATAACATGCCTCTAACTGGCAGCTCAGGGGCAGCACAGGGTCACAACCACTGTTAAGTCCTCGGCTGCCATAAAGCCCTCACTTCTCTTCTTGAGAAAAACGTAATTTGGCTGGATGGGCAAGAAGACCCTGAATAACAACCATATGAAAAGAAAACTTTGGTGCTGTGTAAATCTCCCATGTGCATAAGTGGCCAGACTTGTGGTCTCCTGTATCATTTAAACTGTTCCAAGTGTAACCTGGGGCTGAGATCTAAAAGAATAAGGATGACAACATATGTGAAATGTAAAAGCCCACTGTGTATATAAGTTAGAAAAATCTTTAATTTGAGGCGGGCTCCTCTTCGGGTGCTATCCACAGCTGGCCCCGCTTTTTCCGTAAAGAGCTTTTCCTTTATTAATCTCTAAGTGGTTGGAGTAGCTTCTCACTAGAAAGGTGTATTATTTCTACAACATTATAAGAGATTCTTAATTTTAGGTAATGGGAAAGAATACCATTTCAAAATTAAAATACACTACCTTGAAACAGATTTGGAGTCCATGGATGAAAAACATACTCCTATGGCACTACCTTCAGTTCAATCAAATTGCTGAGGTTCACGTACACAGAAAAATGAAAACTCAGAAACAATGTCTTTTATCACCTTAAGATCACAGTATCTCTGGTGAAGAATCTGGACAGAAATGACATTGCAGCTTACCTCCACAATGAAAGCCTTCCTCTCGGATTCACTTTCTATCTGCTTAATAGCAACATCTTTTGCTCTCCACTTAGCTTTGCAAACTACTCCAAAGGCTCCTCTTCCGACAACCTTAATTAACAAACAAAAAAACCCAAATTCAGAAGAAGGCCCAGTTCAGTATGAAACAGGCAGTTTTTAAGTCTGATCAAAGGTTCAGAAACCACCATTATCTGAATTTTCTAAGAATAAATTTTTCATGAGACTGAGGATGAAATGCAGTTTTAATCTGTGAAATAAACCTCTTCATTCTCAAGCAAAAACAAAAAATATAAGACACAAAGCAATGTCTTAATCACAGAAGAAAATTAAAGGCAAGATGAATGAGTAGAGAAGTGGTTCAGAAAAAGAAAGATAAAAAAGAAATATAATATATTTTTTTAAAGATTTATTTATTTATTATGTATACAGCATGTATGACTGCAGGCCAGAAGAGGGCACCAGATCTCATTACAGATGGTTGGGAGCCACCATGTGGTTGCTGGGAATTGAACTCAGGACCTCTGGAAGAGCAGTCAGTGCTCTTAACCTCTGAGCCATCTCTCCAGCCCAGAAATATAATATTTTAAGAAATTAAAACGAGCTTTCAAACAACGAAATAGGGGTAGGGAACAGAGGGAGAAAGACTAAAGATACATATGATAAAAGACTCATTCCGAAGTACCCACAAAATGTGTTACGGTCTGTACAATGAAATATTGTTAGGCAAGAAAAATAAACAAATATGGCTATATGCAACAACATGGATAAACCTGAAAAATATACTAAGTAAAAAAACCCAAAAAACCCTTGACCCTTGATACCACCTATTTCAAGGTTTGTTTATAAAATGCCTATGAGAAAAATCTAGAGACAGCGAGCAGATCAGTGGTTGCCTCAGAGTAGGATGAAAACTGGAATTAATATAAATGGCTACTGGGCATCCTGCCAAGGTGACGACATGTTTGAGAGTTGACTGTGATTGGCTGACAACTGGATAAATTTGCAAAAGTCATTAAATCACACTTCACATAGGTGAGTTTTACTTTTAAAAAAGTTATAAAAACACAGATCAACCATATGCCATATTCTCATTAAAACTAATGGCTATCACATGATATATTGCTCTGTCAAGCTGTTCTATTTTTTAAAATACTTGGAAAAGTTAAAAGAAAACAATAGAAAAAACTAAAAATTAGCTTGATATCTGTCAGATCAAAACGATTAGACTGTTATGAAGGGCGTTAGTTAAGCATCATCATCTCCAATTTCTCACCTTCTATGTATCTAAGACTGTGGCACAGCACTTTCCTTGGGCAAAAGTCCATCTCCATTCATTACATTTTTATATATTTTCTACTAGCGGGCACTGAGAGAGTGCTGTGCCCACATCACTCTTTACACAGCCTCAAGAGGAGGTGCTGTTCTCCTCATGTTACACATAAAGTACACAGCTTTAAAGAGGCAAACTTACTCTCTCCAGTCTACATAGGGAACAAACAATGGAGTACAGTCAACGGCAGGCAGCCCAACAATAGAGTCAGTGGTTCCAACACCAGAGATCAGATGCGTGGTCCCTTGGTGAGCACTTCACTTCAGACACATTGATATAAAACTCCTTAACAGCAAAGATGGCTGTAGCTAGAATGATCAAATGGTTGTTTTTAAAAATCTACATTGGATTACTCCACAGAGGAAAAAGGGAGAACTATTCTAGGGCAGAAGCTATAACCTGGGGTGCATGGACAGTCTAGCCATGGCTCCAATTCTATTTCCTAAGTCCTATAAAGCAGTGTGAATATTTCTCATACTCAGTGTTCACCATAAGATAAGTGTGGTGTATTTTTCATGGATTAGCACGTTTAATCCTCTTCTATTTTAAAGGTAAGCAGTCACAGGTTGCAATTTACCCACAATACACAGTAAGAAAGTATTCAGAAGCAGGATCTGAAACCTACAGCACGTAATTACCACATGCTATGGGCTATACTCAGCTTAAAGGTAACCAGGCTGCCTCTAGGCAAGGTCCCAAGTAAGCCAGGTTCGTTTGGAGAGTTTTTCCATTTCCTCATCCTGGGCACTAAGAGCCCGCTGTCTTGTTCTCCAAGCCGTAACAAGAACAAGAAGCCAACACTGGTGATTTATACTCACAACCCAGTTACTTTAACATCACTGGGAAACTGGCTTGAGTTTGAATGTGTCTGCCTACATACTCAACTCTTATTGCTAGGTACCCTGTTCACTCCGACTGCTAGATAAATTAACAGCTGAGTTTTTTTTTTTTTTTTTTCTTGGCACTAAAACAGAGATGCTTCTGTTTTCCCTAGTGAGGATCTATAGAGTTCCTAAATTAAGTTTATCTACAGGGGTCATAGAATCATAAAATTTAAGTGCTCAGGGTTGGGTGTGAATTAGTGTAAGGAGCTGAAGCACTCATTTTTCCCACAGGAAATTAGCAGCAAACAGGTCTTACAAGGTTTCAACTTCATGGTCATAATAAGATGATGCATATAGATCAGCCTACCTGTTGACATTATTAATTATGAATGAATGATTATAAAGCAATTTAATACATTCCAACCATGTACCCACAGATGAATTAAAGTGACTAGTATTTAGCATTCTAAAGAATGTCAGATCCCAAATATTTTCTGTATTTATAGATTATGTACATAACTGCATTGAGTATGCATGACTATTTATGACCCACAAGTGCCACCTAGTGATGAAATGATGACTGACTGAGTTTTCAATTTAAACCATGGGAACAAAATGTGAGCAAATGGATACACGATAAACTCCTTTTTGCTTTGAGTAAATCAATTTTATGAAACAATCTGAAATAAAACCAGTCACTCTGAGAACCCATGGTCTTAAGAAATCTCCATTCTCATCTGAGTCATAAATTACTTCACATACACAGTTAAGTAACATGTCCTAAGTAATAGAGAAAAGCAAGATGTCAAAGTTGTGCACATTTACTGAAACATCTGATAGAAATAACTGTTATGATTTCATAGGAGTCAGTTTATAAGCATGGAGCCAGTGCTTAAATAATTATATTTCTTTATATTATAAAGACTTCATTTTTTCATATGGCATTATTAGGAGTAAAATATTAGATATCAGGAGTAAAAAGAAGAAAGTACGTAAAAACTGACTTTGTGAGATGAAAATGAGGTAGGAAAGAAATCCAAGGCTACACAATAATAGAACTTAGATTTTTTTTAACACTTTTTTTTTTTAAACTGCTAAGAATGCCAAAGGCAAGCACCAACAGTAGATTCTACAGACCTCGCTAGCCTCCCTTTCCAGAACAGGTTTGGAGATTCAATGGTAGAAAACATTCAAACCTTTCCCCATCCACACTCTTCCCTGAGATGACCAAGGCAGACAGCCTCACAAATGTGCTCCATAAACATGGGCAGCTACAAAGGCCTAAGAACGAGGTAAGGGTGACATAGACGAGGCCCTACCCCAGGCTTCTTTGGCCTCAGGTGAATATGGAAATGACTCAGGAAAAAGTCTTGCAAAAGGAGCAAGATAAGTGAAATTCAAGTCTGACCACAGGGAAGAGGCTACTGATAGAGGGTTGAGACATGAAATGGAATGATAGCTGATCAATCAGACCTTAATGCAAAGTCAGTTGAATTTCTGAGGATCGATGACAGTCCAGGGAAGACCAAGTCAGCAAGCAGGAAGAAAGGTCTTTCTTCAGTGGTAAACTGAATTGCAAACTGCATTTCTTTACTCCTGAAACATTTCTTGAGTACCTAGTGTATCCAGCTGCTGTTTTTTACAGCAGAAATGGGAGAACTGAATGTTGTTCTTTACTTAAACTGACAGCATCAAACTGGAAGAAGCCATCAGAAGTAGAAAATATGCTACAACTAGCAACCATCTATTTTTTGACACATCACATTCAACAGGTTAACTGTGGAGAGGAGATTTTTAAAAGGGCTCTACCCTTTCATAAACAAGAGTGACTGGGACTAGCAGAAGCTTGCACATAAAGCAAGTCTCCCAAGATGGCTGCCCTCGGTCTTTTCTGTCCTTGTCTATCTTTACCACTGCTTTACTGAGGAGTTCACAGCTTCTTCCCTTGAGTCAAGTCTATCAAGAAAGGCTTTTATCAGTAGTATAGTGGATGCTCTGGAACCTTCAGAATCAGGGCTCAAGAAGCTTTAGCAGCTTCCATTTCCTTCCTTTTAGAACCCAACATCATGAGATAAATGCCCACTTGATACAGAAAGGCCACATGGAGAATGACTGGGCATTGCTAAGAGTCCAACTGAGTCAGTGGACAGGGGTACTACCCTGGCAGGCATAAATAAGCCACCTCAGATGATCTGGTCCAGGTGACAGTAATACGTATCAAGGTACATGTAAACAAGTGTGATCATTTTGACACAGCACTTTAACTTCTAAAACAAACCATCTGACAAGTATGAAAAGATATTCCTTTGTCTATAGTGACCAAAAATTAGAAACCAAAATGTTAATCATTAGAAGACCAATGAAGAATAATTCCATCTTAGTCTCCTTCACCAATTCTTTCTCCTCTGTCCAACTCTCAGATCCTAGTACTTTTTAGGTTTTGTCTTTGTTGTCTGAACCCCCTCTCCTCGTTTGTGCTCTAATCTCATAACTTTATACACCAAAATCATGTTCCCATCCAGGTGTTTGCCCAAGCTCAGGATATAATGTAAGCTGCCTTTACAAGCTGGAGGTACTTGTGGTGGTTTGAAGGAGAATAGCCTAGCCCTATAGGCTCATATACTTGAATGCTTGGTCCCCACTTGGTAGAACTGTTTCAGGGAAGGATTAGGAGGTGTGGCCTTGTTGGAGGAGGTGTGTCACAGGGTAGGCTTTGAGGTTTCCAAAGCCCGAGTCAGGCCCAGCCTCTCACTCTCTCTGCCTCAAACTTGTGGATAAGATATGTGTTCAGCTACTGCTCCACTACCACGCTTGCCTGTTGTCAAGTTTCCTGCCACAATGGACTAACCCTCTAAAACTAAGCAATCACCCAATAAACTCATTCTTTTATAAATTGCCACTCTTGTGACATCCTGGCAAAGCATGTGGCTGGGTAGCCTTTATCCTAAGAATCTGCCTAAGGTTAAATTGAAGAATTCTGGACTAATGTCACTGGAAGAGGAGATTTCAAGAGTGTCTAGTATTGACTCAGTTGTGTAGTTACTAGTGACCACTCTTAATCAGATCCACAATGAAAAAGAGCACGCAGGATGAAAAGAAATACAAAATACACAGTTTGTGTGTGTATGTGGGGTAGGGGGCGGGGACCAGGAAATATAATGTTGGAGGCCTGGTTTGTATTGAAAGAGATAAGTAGATGTCTGATTAGGAATGGAATAAAGAGATTGGTGCCCTCAGGATAAGACCCCACTCAGCTAATTCTCTAACTAGTAAAAAGGAAATGCCTAAGAAATCTTCTAAAGTTAAGAAAACAATATTAAACACAGCAAAACACCAACAGATCCAAGTGTATGCAAATGTAATTCCTGGAGGGGGCAAAGTTCCATCCCAAACCTAGACAGCTTCCGCCAGGATTCTGGGTTTAGGGTCAGGAATAATACAGTAGTAAAGAGACTGTAGAATCATCCTTTGGAAAGGTCATCAGGTGGGTAGCAGGGGGGGTCCCTGCATGAAGCTGTGTAAGTGTAGCCTATATTGTGATGGAGACCCTAAGATGCTGGAGATGCCAGAGCTATGTGATGGCTGCTGAGGAGAGAAATGTAAACAGGGAGCGGAGACAGCCCAAGAAAGAATGGGACTGGAAGAGTCACCTAAGCCTTTTGACATCAAACATGGTGCTACAGGTTTTGGAGCTTTCCCTGCTGGGTTTCAGTCTTGCTTTGTTCCACAATTTCCTCACCATGCCCCCTTTCCTCCCTTTTGAAATGGCAATGTTCTGTGCCACTGTATGTGGGATGTATGTAATGTACTTTTGAACAGGGGGTTATTGTGAGAGATTGCCTTGAGTATCAGAAGTGATGTGGGGCTTTTAAACAGCGAGTGCTGAGACTGTGAAAGACCATGGGGGACTTTGGAAGTTGGATTAAATGCATTTTGCATTATGATATGACTACAAGTCTATGGGGACCAGGAGCTGGAATGTGATGGTTTGCATGAGAATGGCCCCCCATAGGCTCATATATTTGAATAAGTGGTCTCTAGTTGGTGGAACTCTTTAGAGAAGGAGGTGTGGCCTTGTTGGAGAAGGTGTGTCACTGGGGGTGGGGTGTTTTGAGGTTTCAGAAGTCTCTCTTCCTCTCTGCCTCCAACTTGTGCATAAGATGTAATCCCTCAGCTACTTCTCTGGCACCATGCCTGCCTGCTGCCATGTTCCCAGCCATGATGGTCATGGACTCACACTTTGAAACTGTATGCAATTCCTCCTCCCCAATACATTCTTCTAAGTTTAGAAAAGTAACTAAGAAAGTACTGTAGGCACTACAAAGGTCTAGCATGTCAAATAACAACTTGAGGCTTTCATGGCTAGTGCTTTTACCCAATGAGCCATCTCTCTGGACAACTCAAGTTCAATCTGGAATCCACACAAAAAGCCAGATGCAGTGGCACGGATATAATGTAATCCCAGCACACCTACAGGGAGATGGGAAGCAGAAAAGAAGTGCCTAGAACTATGCAGCATAGCAGCAGAGAAAGAAAAAAGAGTCTCAAACAAAATGAAAGGCAAGAATGGACTCCTGAAAGTTGTTTTCTAATCTCTACATGTGTTCTGTGATGTATATGTGCACTCGTTAATCTTAAAATGATTTATAGAGTGTGTTATTTATTCTAATTAATCCAATCCTTACATTCTTGAGAAGTTTTATTTGGACAAAGTTTATTACAACTTAAGCCTTAATCAGATTCCAGTAAAGAACTACAAGTTAATGTCAGCTATTACTGACTCTTTCATTGAATTAACACACTGTATCTTCACATGTTCTATAATGGGCCACACATCCCACAATATATACAAAACAGAGTGAGTTTTGTTTTACCACTAGGAAATGATCAAAACAACACGTAGCCTATTGCCATTATAGGACTCATTAGTTAAGAAAGCATACTTCCAGGGATGGAGAGAGATGGCTCAGTGGTTAACAGTACTGACTGCTTTTTCAAAGGATCTAGGCTTCATTTCCAGAACCCACATGGGGGCTCACAACTGTCTATACCTCTTAGGAGAACTGATGCTCCCTTCTCACCTCTGTGGGCATCAGACACCTATGTGGTACAAAGATATACATGCAGGCAAAACATTCGCACACCTAAAATATAAAATAATAAAAGAAAGTCCACTCTCTCTCTGTCTCTCAGACTGATAATGTAAAACAACACTTGGCTGGTGGAGGAAATTTTCACAACTGGAAGAATTAAAAAATAAATTATTTTTAAAATGCCAATAGCTTGGTAGCAAATTTTATTTTTATACTAATTGAGAATATAAAATGTCAGATCTTCATGAGAGAAACTAGCCTGTTTGGACTATGAAAAACCAAACCAAAAACATAAAAGAAAATTATGTCCACTGTTAGAAAGACAAGTCAATGTTGCAAACAGCAGCTAGCAACCCAAAAAGGTAACCCTTGAGATATAGTGATAAACTGAAGGAGACAATTACAAAATAATAAAGTTATACTTTATTTGCTACCTCATTTCTAGTTCAAGTTCACAAAACAAGCTTTGCAGACTGTTTTCATAACTGAATAACATAACACAATTTCTATATCAATTTTAATTTCTATACTATCATATACACATTATTTTCCACATAGAACAATTTTCTTAACAATGTAGAAAAGAGAACATGTAAAGGTTGAAAATATGTATGCCATCACAAATGTTTATTAAAATGGTGAACCTGCAAATAGATTTCAGATATGTATTATAATCACTTCTTTGTAAACCAGAATAGAGAAATATAAAGACACTGATTTTAAAAGCATTTTTCTAAATTAAAATGTTTTAGATTCTCTTGTTGCATGCATTTTTTTCCTGTGGTTTAGGTCTTTTGATTTTCAAACAATTTAGCTTCATAAAACAGATTCAAATTTAATCCTTAATAAATAAATGAGACGGTATCTAAAGTAATCATCATTCATTTACTACTTAAAGACCCAAAAAACAATTAAAATATTAAAGTCTTTGCTCCACAAGCATGAGGACCCAGCTGAAACCTAAAAGCTAAATTTAAAACATTTGGTGTAGTGGCACACATTTGTAACTGCAGCACTGGGGAGGCCAAGATGGGCAGACCCCTGGGGTTCACTGGTGAGTTTCAGGCCAGCAAGAGATTTTATCCTAAGAGGGTTGATGGTACTTGAGGAAGAACTCTGGTTGTAGGTCTTCTGGATTCCACGAACATGTGTATACATGTGCACCTACATAGACGTGAACATGCACACAGGCAGCCTAATTCCTTTAAGTATGAAACATTAATTACTCCTTTCCTTCATGTAAATAAGATTAAAAACCAACACCTAAACACTTAAACTAAAGTATGGAAAAGGCTGTATACTCTTGAGCTCTTAATTTAATATTAGATGATTCATGTTAATTGTCTCCATTTTATTTAGTTCAGTGATTATGGCTGTCAGTTTGGTCTGGCTCTGTTCTATGCACTGTATGAATGGACCCCTAGCTATGCTACTATTATTCTGGCAAGAAATCTGGAACATGACAGAACAAGCATAGATCCTAAATTCATTAGTTAGGACGTGGTGTCTCCAACTATTCAGAGCCTCAATATCTATTAATAAACTGTCACAGAGTGGAACTGCTGACAAGACAGACTTGATAACATAAAAACGAAGCTTTCGGGTTTTTGCTCTTCTAGTCTTTTAAAGCCTGTCAAAATGTCTTCACCATCAACATCTAACTCTCTACAACTGTAAGCCAAAATCAATTCCTCTGTAAGTTGGTTTTGGTCATGATATTTTATCACAGCAATGTAAAAGCAACTAATACCATACCTGACCCACTTAATGAGCCATTCCTTTAAATGATATACTCAGATTATCTGTTCAGCAACATGTGTATGACACATAAACAATCTCTGTAGCCATTTCTTTATTGTAACCATTCCCGATTTCTATTGAGATCGGTGGCCACCAGTTTCACATAGAAGAGCTTACTGCTTATTTTTGGATATCTGTAACTAGCCACTAACAAACCCACAGACTCAGTTTATTCAGGCCCTATAATTTTAGGCTCTCCTCTAGAATCAGTTGCCTAATAGTTTATAGTCACTGCTAATGTTCTTTCTACATAGTCTCATCCTAGAATATTTTAGCTTTAAAAACAAAACCTTTTCTGTGCCTCAATAAAACATAAGCACACACATAAAAAGAGTGATTGTACATGTCCAATATCCTTGGTTGTGGTCAACATTCTGGGACTCTTTTACAGAGTAACCCCTATAAATACCGTCGATGTACTTAAGTTAAAGTCCGCCTTAATGACTGACTCACTCATAGCACCTGGCTCTTCATAGTATCTTTTACCCCTGCTAAATCTAAGTATTTGCTAAGTATAGTGGGGTAGAAGGGAATCAAGACTGGGAAGAGCCAGATCTCATTTCTTGTGTAAATGCTGGCTTAGGCAAATTATGTAAATTAACCCTTGATTTACCACATACAAGAAAACCAGATGTGCATGTAATTCTCATAATTTTGCTGTAATAATTTTGATTACTGGCTCAACAAATAGTTAACAAATGGAGAACACCTTTAGGTGCTGTGCACTAGGGTTAGAAATGTAAATAAAACTTCACCTGTCTCAGAGGGATGCACAATTCAATTACAGGTAAGTGCCACAAAGGACAACAGAAATAACAAAGTCAAGTTGATTAGGGAAAGCTTCTCTAGGGAAGGAACATTTGTGGTAGGACTTGAATGGTGAGAAGGAACCAGTCATGTGATGCTTTGGAGGAAGAGCACGTAAGGCAGAGGAACAAGTGCAAAGACAATTATTCACTAATGAAATTTTGAACCAACGAAAGTGAATTTATTTGGCATCTAGCTTCAATCCTGTCTCCACTTACTGGAGCTGCTGGGAGTCACTCAACTGTCAAGTTATGGCTTATATGCTTGAGCTATACCACATCTACAACTGTGACATCATGATTCTGAAAATGTAATTAATCCTAGGATTCTTCCATTGAGCCTCAGCATACTGTATAGAGAAGAAAACGTTAGATGAGGAGGACCAACTCCTATGAAGGGAATCAGTATTTTGAATCTTCATTTCTAGAATAAGGTTCCTTTATGGAGTACTGCAGTGACATTGTAAATCTAGAGGAAAGAACAAGGGACTCATGAGTGAGAAAGTTCAAACACCCAGCTCTACCACTGATGTTGCTTTTGGCAAACCAAACTCTATGATCACTAGTCAGTATCTATAAAATGGGCTCTGTCTACCCAACCCCATTTCCTGGGAGATTATAACTACTGTCTGAGAATGTCTAAATTTACTGTGGAGAACAGGAGGATACAGGTTTTTTTATTTTACAATTGGAATAGACATCTAATGATCTCGTCCTGTCAATTCAAGAGAGAAATCACAGGTCTCCAAAATGAATGACCTGCCTAAATATATTCTGACATAATCCATACAGCACCTAATTTTCCACATACTCAGCTTAATACATTTTTCACCAAACCACATTGGGTTTTTTTTTTTTAACCATCCCACCCTCAATGCTATCTATAGTTCTAATTTTTTCCACTCAAGTACAAGAAGGTTAAAAACTGAACGACTTTTAAAAGAGTTAAGTACCCATGTAGATTTCTGAAGCAGAGAACTGATAAATTTGACAGCAGAGTTAAATTTTGATAGTGAAGAGCCGCATTCTTAAATGCAGTGATGGAAAGCATCTGCTGTCTTAGAAATGTGTATCTATTAAATGATTCCACATCTGCTCTGTAGCTAGATTGCTTTTTTTAACCACAGCTTCTAATTATCTTTGTATAATGCTGATTCCATTATATTGTTATTGAGAAATAAATAATATGGTTCTCTTAACTCACTTTTTGTGTGCTGGAATTGAAGCCAAAGCCTCAAGCATGGTGGGCAAGAATTCTATTCCTGAGCTACACCCCGAGCCACTATTTTCTTAATTTAAAAGGTGATATACTTGTCCACATAAAACACTGAAAGCAATGTAAGATTGTTTTTGTGTTGGGTCATCTTTCTGTTTTTCTATCTGTGATTTAAACCAGAGGTGGAATGTAAGTTGGAAAATAGCTACCGAGTGCTAGTGGTGCACCACCGACTATACAACACAGTTTAATATGCTCAAATGAAGACTATAACGGAAAGTATGTAATGGTTTTGACATCAGAAAGGCCTGAATTAAATCAAGAACATGAAAATAAACTAGGCACTAAAATGAAACAAATTTCAAAAGTGGACCAGCTTTGGGTTGAGAGCATTCAATTGATTACTGTCTCCCTTAGCAACTTGCAGGCCTCAATGAAGCAAGAGTGTGAAAGCTTTAAAGAGTAGTGTATAAAAAAGAATCAAACAGAGGAAGTTTATGGAAACAAGTGGTAGACCATGAAGTACAAGTTATTATTATATAACAATTTGTAGTCTCCAAGCACAGCAATTCGCCAGAGTACATGTAAATGCTTATTTAAAAACTGCAATTCTTGTATAATGACTCACTGAAATTTTAGTCTTAAAAAAGAATGTTATCCATGAAAGCTGGATCAACTACCCGCTTCTGAAAAGAGGAATTTATCTTAGCTTCAAAGAGGGGAGAAAAAAACCCTCACATATAAATGTTTTCCTCTTAAAAAAACAGGCCTTCTTTTAGCACGTGACCTTAAAGCAGGTCACCCTTCCTCTCCTGAACTTTATTTCCTAACCATACGTCAGACACTATGTTGGCTTTTATGCATACACTGCTCAACTGGATTTGTCACACTGATAAAGCAGCAATTACTCCCATCTTACAGCTAAGGAAACTAACACTCAGAGAGCAGAGGGAAACCGAGTCACACAGTGGTCTGTCCCACCCCCTGAACCCTCTTGCCTTAAACCTCACTCTTCTTATCACACTTGTAAGACAGTCATGTTCTCAATGATCACAGTGATCTCTAAAGTTACTTTTTGTGATAAAAAGATACGACTTAATAATCATCTAACGTAAAATGTATGTGTTGAGTGTTAATCAGCTTGCAACTCTTAACTCTTTACTACAATAATTAAAAAAATTTAAAGACAACTCAGAGTCTAGACTTCAATAAACCCCACACTGAGGTACAGAAAACACAAAGTGCTTAAAAATAGGATAAACTCATAGTAACTGCATGAAAGCATTTCTAACCAAAATTTTAACGAGCTCTACGCTGCATTTTAAGTATATATATACACACAGTTTTCTTTTGTAAAAATGAAGACTCTTAGAACTAACTGACCCCACTATAGATCTGAAAAAAGGTGATGTACTGAAGACACTCTGAAACGTTTGTTCTGAAATTCCAACTGAAGGTTTAATATATTCGGTTTTTCTAACAGTGACTTCTGGTGTAGTGTTATATTCTGACTATCACTATCATCATTACTTGCCTCTTCAGAATGTGCCACTTTCTTTGCACATTTCAAACATCTTTTCATAACAGACTCATGTCACTGAAGAATGGAATTAATCTACATTAGCTCAACAGAAGACAGAACTACTCTATGGTACCAGAGAAAGAAGCCGGGACCAGGGAAAGCACCGTGAGCCGGATCTCTCTACCAGCCTGTCCCGAGCATCCTTTCGTAACACACCACGCTAGAAGACAGACAGACAGACAGACAGACACACAC
>CABHPQ010147279.1:0-15029 GCA_902168405.1 Peromyscus aztecus
CGGGCAGCGGAGGGGCGGCTGCGCCCGCGCAGCAGAGCCGAGCGGAGCCGAGCGCGCAGCCTGGCCGCCGCCGCCTGGCACATGCCATCGCCGCCACAAAGAGCTCCCTGAACCCAGGCGGCCCGAGCTCCAGGGGCTGCGCCTCGCAGGAGGCTCTGCGCTGCGGGCCGGGGGGAAGGGACCACACTGAGGATGGCCCGGAAGAGAAAGCCCCCCAGCATCCAGGGTGAGTCCCTTTCGTCCCCAGGTCCACATCCATCTCTTTGGCCCGCAGGATCGCAGCTGGGCTCAGCCAAGTGGCAGGTGGCAGCGGACAAGAGTTTGCCTTCTGCGGAGGTGGGGTGGGGAGGGGCGTCTCTGCACGACGTTGTCTTCCTTCGGTTTGGGGACTCTCGGGGAGGAGTTTGTCGCTGGTTTGGAACCTGGGGACACCTGGAGACTCTCGTTACCACACCACTTCCCTATACCGTGGCTTGGGTAATGGGTTTCTGTTGCTTCTTGCCTGGCCCCCCAGGGCAGTGACTGGAGGGGGAGAAGCGACTTCTTTTGGTTGCTGGGGTCAGTCTCTCTCTCTCCATCTCCAGCCCCCAACCTCCATCTCTACCTTCATCTGTCTCTTTCCCCTTCTCCTTCATCCCAGGGTGACAAGTTCTACATTCATTTTCTCAACCTTCCTATTCTTGGAGGAGACAGTTTTCTGGCTCTCTCTTCCAACTCCACCCTATTGTCAAGGGGCTTTGCTACTAGCGGGGTCCTTGCGGGCTGCTGTCCAGGAGGGCAGGGACTCCAGCGGGTCACCCCCCTGTTGCTCCTTTGGAAATAGGCTTCCAAAAACTTGGAAAGTTGAGGGGTGGAAAGGATGGCGGGAGGTTGTGGGAAGAGCTTGTTGCTGGGGTAACTAGAGGCACCTCTGCTCCCCCTGGGCGAACCGGGGAAAGCTGCCTCCTGCGTGGCGCCCGCCCATCAGCCTTGGGGAACAGGTGCGCTTAGCGCGGACTCAGCAGCAAAGTAGTGATCGCTTGCTGGCAGCGCCGGCCCCTACGCGGCAGCACTGCGGACAGAGGGAAGGCCGTGGCTGGGCACCCAGTAGCGTGAGGAGGACTGCCTGCCCAGACAGGAACCGAGGGTGGTGGCCGGGAAGAAGTGGCGGTGTTTGAAGTTGGAGTTCAACCCAGTGGACTCCACAGCCTGTGAGACAGAGACACCTTATGCTTTGGGGTTGTACAAAAGAGGACTGCTCCTGAGATGAGAGCTGGGGCTAGGACGGCATAGATTCATTGGCCCACAGCAGAGCAAGGGCCCTTGGCTTGCTTCTTGCTTCCTTTCCACCTAGCCTTGCTTCCGGAAGTTTAGCTCCTTTCCGAGGCATCACTAGGGGGACACAACTTTCCTTAGGTGCTCTGTCTGGATGTCTGGATCGTGAAGATTCCGATGATTTACTGGAAAGGGTTAAACATCGTGATCCTAGGTTCTCCTTAGACATTACCACAAAACACTGTGGGTATTTAGTTGTTGAAACTACCACCTACTGACAACTACTGTCTTTGAATGACTTTCCTTAAAAACACTATGACTCCTGGACAGTAGGAGAGGCCTTAAATCCCACACCCCATCGTTGCTTAGCCTGAGTCTATGGAGGCCAGTGGTAAGGAAGGAGAGGATTTATCCATGCAAGACACTTTTCTCCTTGCCACAGAGCAAAGGATCTGTCTAACCTCTGATTGACAGGGTGCACGCGCCACACTTTATGAAACCATATGGCACCACGGAACCAAGCAGAAGGATGAGTTTCAGCACTGCTGATGTTGCTCTCCCTGGCAGGAAGGCATTTCCTACCCACCCCAGACCTTGCAGACTGCAAATGGACCGTGAAAGTGTAGATTCTCACTTTACAGTACATGCTAGCTGAGGAAAGTCTTACGCTCGGAATGAATCTTCTTAGCCAAGGCTCAGGAAGGTACAAATGAGGCCAAACGAATGACAGCGAGCTAACGGTAGAGATGTGTGGAAAGACACAGCCCCCTCTCCACCCTCCCTTTTCCTCTCCCCACCCCTTTACTCCTCCCCTTCTCCGTCCGCCCTTCTCCTCTCCTCCTTTCTCCCATCTCCTCCCCTCCCCCTCTCCTTCTCCTTTACTCCTTCCTCCCCCTCCCCTCCCTCTTCCCTCCCCTTCCCCTCTCTTCCTCCCTCCCTTTTGTCTGTCAAGAAGCAATAGCCCTTTCTAGAGTAAATCTGGTTTGACAACGAAATGATTGAAGAACAGGATTTTGTCATTTACATGTTAACACAAATAATCAAACTTCCCAAGACACATGGACCCAAGAAATTTCAGCAGTTTTTTAAAGACGGTTTCCTCACATAACTCTTATAAAGGGAAGGGCTGGCTCACGCTCTCTTGACTCCTGTTTCTCCCACTAATGCTGAACTTCTTTTCTTTTTAAACTTCACATCATTTGCTATTTCTTAGAACAAAAGACGCATTAAAAGTCCTTTCCTTTTCTTGTCAGCAGATTTGGTTTGGCATGTTATACACAGACAAACTCAAACCTAGAATGCTGTCAGCCAAATACTTTCGTCAAAGTTATATCTGTCTGTCTATCCATCTATCTATCTTTCTGTTTTCTGAGACAAAGTCTTACTGTAGTTTATGCTGGCTTGGAACTCACTATATAGCAGTCTAGCCGTGAACTCATGGCAATCCTCCTGTCTCAGCCTTCCAGCTGTTGAGACAACAGGCATGAGCCATGCCAGGCTTCAGTTTTGCCTTTCAAGGGAAGACTTGAACAAAAGCCCATGGCTGTAGGCTTGCCGAGCTGATGTTAGACCAACCACATTACTCACCTGGTAGAAATGGAAACTTCTGGGGGGGGGGGAGCAGGCCACTGGGGTGCACTTTCTTGGATAATAACTACACCTTAGCAGTAACTATCCCACTGCTGTGCGGACACCCTCTGCAGGAGCTGTCCCTCTGCTTACCCGCTCTGCCTGAGGGGGGAAGCCATGCTGGAGCTTGTGATGGGTGCTCACTGGGTTCTGGAGCAATAGAGATGCCCCATCTTCATGACTTCGAAACAGGGCAGAGGGAAATTCACATGGACAGAAGAGTCAGGCCATCAGCAGTCTCTCCCAGGAGAACACTGTGCTCATTTTTAATCTCTCATCCAAAGAACAGCCTTTCAAAAAGACAAATGGAATTTTCAATGAACCCAGGATCAATGTCTTATAAACACAAGGCAGTTGAATTGGCTATGGTGATGTTAACCCTTTTCCACTGTAAGATCAATCAAGACCTCCGTGTGCTTTGAGCACTTGGTTCCAAGTTGATGGCACCATTTAAGGAGCTTATGGAGCATTTAGGAGGTACAGCCTTGCTAGAGAAAGTACTTCACTGGGGGGCAGGCTTTGAGAGTTTACCGCCTCTCTGCTTCTTGCTTGCTGTTGAAGGTGTGGTGTCTCAGCTTCCCATGCTGTCTGCTGCCCTGCCTCCCCCTAAGCCCAGATAAAGTCATTCTTCCTTAAGCTGCCTTTGGTCAGGCATCTTATCACAGCAACAAGAAGTCTGAGTCACTGAGGTTCAAAGCTCAGGCCAAAGCTTGGGGTTATCTGTTTATCCAGCTCATATGGACTGAGCACTGTGTGTCAGGGTTTGTGAAAAACATTGGGGATACAGCCATGACCATGTTAAGCCTTAAGAGTCCGAGAGCGGGTCCTGGAAGGGGCAGGTAATTCGTGAATCAGAAAACTTCATATAGTGATGGATACCACCATGAAGAAATTAAGCAAGGCAGTATACTTTAAAGTGACTGTGAGGTCACTTTTGGTTGTTGGGAGACAATACTTACATTGGGAAGGGAGTGATGAAGAGTGATTTGTATGCTAAGAACTGGAACACAGCCCGGTGTACTCTCAGGAAGGAATGGAGCAGTAGCTCAGCAGGTCCAAGGACAGACGGGAGGCCAGTGTGCCTGGAGGAAGCATGTGAGGTACAGACATGTGGAGAGAGCCCAGATCTTTTTTATTGTAAAGAAGAACAAGATTTTAAGTGAAGTGAGAAGCCATTGGCTGTTCACTTGATGTTTCTGTCTACATTACAGTTCTAAAGATGCTAGGAAGCCAAGTGTGGTGCAGACCTGTAATCCCAGCACTGGGAGGCTGGGAGGGATGCCCCATGTTTCCAGGTCCTTAGCTCTAATTCAAGGAAGCGAAATAAAGGCATACACAGATTACAATGCAGAAAGGAAACTTAATTCAAAAGCAAGGTGATTACAGAGTGAAATACATTGTCAAGAGTGACAGTGGGCACGTGAGTGACAGAACTCAAGGACTCCAGGTCTTAGGAGGAAGGAGGTGTTGTTGCTAAGAAACACATCATGCACAGTTCTTTAGTTTGATTGACAGATTTAACTTATACAACCCTTTCCATACTGCACATGTTCCTTTCCATAGAGCATCTGGTTTTAATCATATACAAGCCTGGTTATACAGAGGTGTAAGATGGTAAATGGGGAATTCTCACAGAAGTTCACTTAGAGGGTATGATTTTCCTTATTGTGCATCCAGGCTGGCTGAGCCCCGCCCCCATGATAACTGGAGTGTGATTGAATGGAAGCTACCCACATTTGACGGTGATTAAAGAGGAGAAACAGCCCATTGTTTGGAGATGGGTGTCATGTAGCTCAGTGCGTGGGTGCTAGGCTGTAACAGGCTGATGTGCACATTGCTTGCAGAGGGATATGTGTATATGCATAACACATGGAGGTGAGAGTTCTAGGCTGTCAATTGCCCAAACCCAGTAGAGCTCAGGTCTTCTTTGTTTGTCTGTTTTTTGTTTTTCAAGACAGGGTTTCTCTGTGTTGCCCAGGCTGTCCTGGAACCAGCTCTGTAGACCAGGTTGGCCTTGAACTCACAGAGACCCACCTGCCTCTGCCTCCTGAGTGCTTGGATTAAAGGTGAGTATCACCACCGCCTGGCAAGTTCAGGTTCTTAAACCATTCTCTAACCCTAACTCTGCCCCAGGAGGATTGCAATTAGTCTGAGGCCAGACTGATCTACAACGTGGGTTCCAGAATAGCTTAGACTACAGAGTGAGACTGTAGATGAATTTCTAAAGGTCTTATTAATAAAAACAAACTGGGAGCCAGATATTGGGTGAATGCTGAAAGATCAGAGAAACAGAACAAGTCACAGCTAACCTCACCTTGCCAATTCCTCAGCTGATCCTGTTTCCTCAGACTGGAAGCCTCTGAGTCCTCATCTGAATGGATCTCAGCTGAACTGCTGCTAAAAGCCTAAAAGCTTAACAAGATTCTAGTTCCTGGTCCTCATGCCTTATATACCTTTCTGCTTCTTGCCATCACTTCCTGGGATTAAAGATGTGTGTCACCATGCCTGGGTGTTTCCAATGTGGCTTTGAACTGACAGAGATCCAGATGGATCTCTGCCTCCAGAATGCTAGGATTAAAGGTGTGTGTGCCACCATTTTTTGGCCTCTATGTCTGTCTAGTGACTGTTCTGTTCTCTGACCCCAGATAAGTTTATTAGGGTGCACAATATATTGGGGAATACAATATCACCACATGAAACCTTCTCTAAAATAAAAAGGAAAGGAAAAGAAAGGAAGGAAGTTTGATTCCAGGGAGTGAGTGATTTCCCCAACATCACCTCCCTAGGCAGAGTCTCAAAAGACTGCACTTTGACCTCCTGCCTTTTCTTCTTCTTGTACAGGGAACTGAACCCGTGGTTTCATACACACCAAGCAAGTGTTCTATACTATTGAGCATGTTCCCAGGCCACTTTGTTTGCTTTTGGTGTATTGAGACTGGGTCTGCCTACACAGGCCAGGCTGGCCTTCAGTTCACTATAGAGCTCAGTCTTGAGCGGCAGTCTTCCCGCTTCCGCTTCCCGAATGCTAGGATTATATGTGCACTCAGACAGACTCCTCCTCCTCCTTCTGGTTTTTTTTTTTTTTTTTTTTTTTTTGGTGGGGGTGGGTTGGTTTTCTCAAGACAGGGTCTTATTATGTATGCTGGCTATCCTAGAACTCACCATGTAGACCAGGCTGGGCTTGAACTGATAGAGATCCATCTGCTTCTGCCTACTAAGTACTGGAATTAAAGGCGTGCTCCACTACACCTGGCTCAGACCTCACTTTTCTAAGAGTTTAGTTATACTTACTACTCCCTTTTAGAATGCATCAAAAATAGCTACAGTATTTGTGGTTGAAATATGGTGTCTCATTCTACAGAGAACAAGGACCAAGTCAACAATTTACTATTTTAATTTTTTAAAAGTGGTGTGTGTGTGTGTGTGTGTGTGTGTGTGTGTGTGTGTGTTGTGTGTTGCGTGTACGTGCACTCCATGCGTGTGTGCGCATGCCATGGCATATGTGGAGGTCAGAAGACAACTTATGGAAGTTGTTTTTTCCTTTTACCATATGGGCCACAGGCGTATAACTTAGCAACACAGGCTGGGCTGAGAGGCCTTTACTAGCCGAGCCGTCCAGCAGGTCCCAAGGTAACATTTCAATGGAGAGGATGTGATTAGATTAGGCTTGCCTGCTGAGAGCAGCTCTCAAACTAAGTCTCAGGGAACTGTCATGGGAGAAAGGACTCTGAAGGAGGGTCTGGAATGTGACTGCGCAGTAGTGGAATTTGGAAGGCAGCTTCTGTCTCCTAGGCAACGGAAGAAGCCCAAGAAAGGGGAGAAATGTTGGGAGAGAGGGCATGGAAAGCCGCTTAGACACCAGACAATTCATGATTTTGCCAAGAGCCTCGGGAGCCTGGTGTGAGCATGCTGCAAAAGAAATCCTGTCATTTAAGCGGGGAGGGTGGGCCAGTCAGGGTAGCCGTGCTCCTGGCTGACCATGCAGCATTGCCACATAAAAGCACATGGACTTTTAAAAGAGCGAGTGACTTGTGACTAGGTTGTACCTACAGATCACAGACCTCACGTGCGAAGAGCATGGAGTATGAATAACTACCATTATCATGGGGTGGGGCTGCTGGTTAGTGGGGAAATTTGGCCATTGCACCTCAGAACTAACTGTGGAAAAGCTACAAGGGGAGAGAGGCCCATCCTGGGAGCTTCTCTCCATCATAAGCCTTTCTGATTAGAAGATATTTAGGGAAGATATAAATAATGATTATTTTAAATATATATAATAATATATAATATATATATAAAATATATAATATATATATTATATATATAAATATATATAAATTTGATTATTTTAAAACCCTCACACATCTGTCTACTCCTACCTTCATACTCTCTGCTTCTTTGTTAATGATTGTTGATGAAAAATAAATTTTGAAGTTCCAGAGCTTAATGCTAAGGAGATAAATATCTCCTCCCACATTTTCTCTGACTTCAGAGTGGCTCTTTAGACACTTGCGAGGCTGATAGAATCTCAAGCATTATGTCACCAAGAGAGGAGGCTGGCCCTTAGTGACACTGTAACACAATGCATTTGTGACGTCATTTTATTTTTGTAGCGGGGAGTGTCACAGTGTGTTTGCTCACAGTTGAGTTACTGAGGAACAGCAGAGCGGAAGGTGAGTCAGAAGGCTGTAGATGGACAACCTCGGTCTGCAAGGGGTTTGCTTAAGTTTATCACTTGAAAGTGTATATTCTATACAAGTCAAGGAATACAGACATATACACATGTGTATATGGGCCTATATATAAACATGTAAAGTTATAGCCACACCTCACTATGTTTGTATCCATACATATATTGGTATCTGAATCAACCCTCAAGAGTTTCGATGTTATTTTGGTGTTCATATTTAAGTCATTTAAGCATTGCAATAGCAAGTCATCAAGCACCTCAGTGTTTTAAGCTTACCGGCGGTGAATGCACCCCGTGTGTTCTCCCCTTATGGAGTCTGGGCTAAATGAGGACATAGCCAAAGATGGAGTTGTACACACTGCTGCTTCAGACTCCTGTGTCTTCTGCCATCACACATTGTGTGCATTTTGGAGAAAAAAGCTTCTGTATTGTGAAATCTCATGAGCACTCACTGTAGAGGCCGTCATGGGAAGGAACTGAGGTCTCCTCTTAAGAGTCAGCACCAGTGTGCCAAGTACATGAGTGGCCTACCGTAGAAAGGGGTTCTCCAACTCTGCCAAGATTTCTAAAATCTGGGCCTCCACTAACTTTGACTGAATTTTATAATTAACCTTTACCTGGGACCACTCAAGCTATATTTTTGGATTCTAGAATCCTAGAAATAGTAAGAGATAATAGATGATTACTTTTGTCTTAAGCCACTGAATTTTGTGTTAATTTGTTACATAATATTAGATAATGAATATGCATATAGCTACAGTTTATGAATTTCTCTCTTTTGGGAGCTAGGGAGCCCTCTTCCTTTGCTGGTGTATAAATATTGGGGGAGGTATTATGTATGTGAAAGAAAATTAAGAAGGTCCTGCAATGTAGTGGTATTAATGTGCTTATTTGTACCACGTCTTTAGAGTCCCCGCATCTCATCTGCTCCTTCTGGGCTCCAAAGAAAGAAAAAAAGGAAGTCTTTAATTCACAGTCTTCATTAGCACTCCGATGGCTTTGAATCTTAGCTCTCTTTTCTAATTAGTGAATTTTGCTTAAATCCGAATTAAATCTGAAATCCAAGTTTCTTTTAGCAGCTGATTTCTCCTCCTTCTTTGCTGGGGAATCTTGCTCCTGATCTTCAGTTTCCTCTAGTGTAGAAGCTTGCTTAGAAGTGCAACCAAGCTAAAAACCAGAGTAATAGAGAGAACTCACAAGGCCTACAGCCCCACACCACAGCCCCTTATAAACTAGAGTAATAGAGAGAACACACAAGGCCTACAGCCCTACACCACAGCCCCTTATAAACCAGAGTAATATCGAGGACACACAAGGCCTACAGCCCCACACCACAGCCCCTTATAAACCAGAATAATAGAACACACAAGGCCGACAGCCCTACACCATAGCCCCTTATAAACTAGAGTAATAGAATACACAGGCCTACAGCCTCACACCACAGCCCCTTATAAACTAGAGTAATATCGAGGACACACAAGACCTATAGCCCCATACCACAGCTACTTATAAACCAGAATAATAGAACACACAAGGCCTATAGCCCCATACCACAGCCCCTTATAAACCAGAGTAATAGAACACACAAGGCCTACAGCTTCACACCACAGCCCCTTATAAACTAGAGTAATAGAATATACAAGGTTTACAGCCCCCAACACCACAGCCAACCTACAGATAATCACCTTACATCTCAAAACCTTCAATTCTTATCATGAAATGGACCAGGTTTGTGAAGTAATACATATATTATAGTCTGACTTGGCCATTCCACAATATATCCATCTGTGAAAAAAAATGCTATACATGTATATAATTTGTCAATTAAAAAAACCTAGAAGAACCCCCTAAAATCTGTTAATAAAACATCTTTAATCATATTTAGCCACATCTTTCTACAAAAGAAGCCCTTCCTCTCCCACCCCAGCTAGTCCTTTGATGTTTGACTAGGAAACCCAGAGAGCTGGGTATGGTGATATGTATCTATAATTCTACTATTTGGGAGGCTGATGTAGAAGAATTCTGACAGTTGAGGCCAGCCTAGGATCTCTAGTGAGTTTAAAGCTAGCCTGAGCTACATAATGACTTTTGAAAAGTAAAGAAACTAAGAGAGAGGATAAAGAAAAGAAAAATGGCCATCTCTTCTACCCTTCTAAGATATTTGGGTCAGATATGTGTCTATTTTATTTCACTCACTCACAAAAACTAGCTGGTCTTTTCCTCTGTGCTAGGCATTATTGTAATTATACTTCAGCTGTCCCAGAGAACAACACAAAGAACTCTGTGAAGTTTGCAAGCCAGACAGGGAGGACAGATCAGTAACAAGCAGATTGTTGATTAACATTGAAAGGTGTGGTGAGAGCAAAAGAGTACAACCAGGATCACTGCTGACGAAGATGCCAGAGGGCAAGCTGGGTATGTCAGCAGGGTGGGTAGTGTCCACACAATGGAAGGCCCTCGAGAGAAAAGCCGGGTGTGACATTTGGCTTTCATCGTCAACCTGACACAACCTAGACTCATCTGGGGAGAGAGTCTCAATGAGGGTTGGCCTGTGGGGGGTTGTCTTAATTAAGTTAACTGATGTATGGAACTTTGGCCCACTGTGGGCAGTGCCAGTCCTTAGGCAGGGGTTCTGAACGGTATGAGTGACAGAATCAAGCTGAGCACAGTAAGCAAGCGAGCAGGCACACATGTGTTGTTCTTCCTCTGTTCCTGACTGGGCGTGCTAGGATGAGCTGCTTCAGCTCTCACACATACTTGTTAATTTCAAAACCTTAAGGAGCCCTGGATGTAAATTTTGCTGTACACTGAATTGTGTTTTAGTGTTCAAGTCCAAAACCAAAATACTATTTTTTTTTTAAAGATTTATTTATTTATTATGTATACAGCATGTATGACTACAGGCCAGAAGAGGGCACCAGATCTCATTACAGATGGTTGGGAGCCACCATGTGGTTGCTGGGAATTGAACTCATGACCTCTGGAAGAGCAATCGGTGCTCTTAACCACTGAGCCATCTCTCCAGCCCCCAAAATACTATTTTTAAAACTGATGTTCCATTAATATCTTATGAAACATTTATCATGTTGCCTTTCAAAAATATTCAAATTATCTTAAATTTAGCTGATGACTTTACATATTTTGTACATATAAGTTAAAAAGTATAAAAAATATAGAATTTAAAAAAGAAGCGGCTTACTGGGCACACACCCTTCAATGATTCCAGTGTTTTCAGCATCCTTCACTGAATCGAGCCCATTTTTCTTTGCCCTTGCTGTTCCCATTCTCTTAATTCTTGTTTGCACAAGTACGCCATCACAGCCTTTCCCAAAGGCCATGGCATTGACTTTCCAGACAACACCTTCTGTGAAAGAGCTTTGGTGGCAAAGGAGGACCATTATGTTGTTAAAAATGCCGATAATAAATAGATGTGTCCAGGGCCATTGTGGCTGCCTGAGTATGATGGACTTGAAACCATCAAAAATTGCTTTTGGAACTCAGCCCTGTCTTTAACCACCAAGAAAGTTTATATACTACTTTTTTCAAACTTTCTGGAAATTTTACTGGATAACTGTCATGCTTTGCAGATACTAACTTGTTTTAGTAGTCTATAGAAACGTCAGGAAGGCCAAATCTGTTCTGCTTCTAATCTGTTGTTCTCTTTTTTTATAACCTGGGTAAATTCTCACTATGATTCTGAGTTACTCTACCTTAGGCATGATAAAGAGACTAACTGGTAGATTATGTCAGCTTATGTGGGCTAAGACAGTTACCAAACTTGGCAGGAAGGATAAACCATGATCAAGTTTTAGGCACCATCACGGTATAAGTGAACTCATAGAAGAGTCATTTATTAAAGCAAAGTTTTGGGGAAGTATCATAGGTAATTGCTTCGATTCTGAAGTACTGGAGTATCTTTCAGACATTTGGACTTTTGCTGAGTCCAGACTTACCCTCAGCTGGTGAGGATCGGTGAGATTCTGCCTTCCAACTTGTGCTCCTACGAGTTGAAGCTGCATATATGGAGTGGAGGATCTTGGTAACTGGTACTGTTGACAGGGGGTCTCCTTCAGGAATCACTGGAAAGACCCCTGGGAATGGGAAGGTGGTGAGATGTGTTCTTGGGTTATGGTTAGTGAAACCCTCAGAAAAGATGCAATGCTTTCATTGCTGAAATGGGCTAACACCTCACTAGAGTCAGCCTTTGAGCTAGCTCCTCCCCCGACATGAGTCAGCTGCTAGAGACTTCTGAGGGTGTGTCAAGTTTGAGGATATTAGTTGCTATTTTCCCAAAGTCTGCATTTTGAGGACCTGGCAGAGAAGTTTCCCTGGAATGTCTAGCAATGGGCGTCGTGACTCCATGCTGTTCCCTACTGTGGGTGGACAGACAGGAAACTCAGAACTTTAAGTTCACCTTCGAGTACTGTCACCAATAACAAGCACTTGTGGATTCATTTTGGTTTCATAACCTGATTCTTTCTTTTCATTGTCTCCCTTTAGATACGTTGTTTAGCTAAATTATATGTATGCTGTGAAAGACTGTATACTAAATTAAAACACCACAGAATAAAAGATCAATCAATATATATCTTAGATGTGCCTTCAAGAATTCCTGTCTCTAATAACTATGAAGTAGATGCTTTTCTTGTCTTTGATCAGTTCACTTAAGCATCATTGGAGATGTCTGTAGTTCTTAAAATAAAACTTATTCCATCAGATTCAAGACCCTGAATGTGCTCCAACTGTAGAAATAGGTTTTTACTACCTGCTCATGAAATAGCTTTCAGCTGGATTGTCAACAGCTGGTTGGACTCTTTCAAATTCTAAAAATGTTTGCACTGCTCCATCGTCAGGGAGACGGGCAAGCCCTAGCATCCCACACTTTCCTGTTTGCCACGCCTCTCACTCTTCCTTGGCCCCAGCTGGGTTCCTCAGTAGAGTGACTGTTGTAGGACACTTGCCCAGTGAACGGATTGGAATCAGATGCTCGGATGCATCCCATGGTACCAAGGAGAACAGACTGGGCAGTTGGAGATCTGTCTGCCTCGTTCCCCAGAAACCAGGGAGGGACAGCCACCTTGCAGGACTGTGCTTGAGGTCTTGAGTCTTGTCATGAGGACCATCCTGGTTTAAGTCCCTGTCTTTCTCCACAGGAGCAGATGGGGCGATGGCAGCCCCACTCTGCCTCTCCTCTCCCGTCTTGCTGACTATCTCCATTTGAAAGCTATAGTCTTCATGTTGGCTTTGTGCTTCTCTCCCCTCCATTCCCAGCTTTTTTACTTCCCCTCTCTTTGGTGCTTCACTGTCTTCTTGAGTCAAGTGGGAAGCATAGGATCATATTCATCAGCTACGGGAACCAGAACTGATGCTGAGAACATGCTGCAAACAGGGTTCCTCAGCCCTCTTCTATGTGGGGTGCTGTGTCCACAATTTGTAGGTCATCTGAGGAGCCACAGTACTTCAGGCCCATGACTGGAGCAGAGACCATGTTTGTCCTTGGGCTATTTTGCTTAAGTGACAGTTGCTGTCTGCATTTGAGTCCGAGATGCCAAATGTTTGAACTTTTTAGGATCAGACTTCTGTTTGTCACTGGTCTTCACACCCAAGTCATTGCATAGGGATGTCTTTTTTAAAGCTGCCTTCCCATCTGACTCTGCCCATGGACTGTGAGATAAGAGTGTGGAGCTGGTCTACACTGGGGGGAAAACTAGACAGCTAACAGCTCTCTGTGACTATATGCATTTCATAAATGACTTCAAGTCTTGTTTGCAACAAGATGACTTATAAACAAATAAATGTTGGATGAGACTACATTCCCAGATATTAAATTAGTGCAAAAATTATAAACTTTAATTTACAGAGTTATTATCGAGACTTGGACATACTACTGTCGTAATTCAATTCCTGTTTCTTTATTGTTTTGGAGGTTGCCATCTGATCATTGGTAATAAATAATTTCCCACGGAGATGATTTTATAAACTGCATCTCATTCATCTGCTTGTTGAGGTTGAGAGTCCTTTAGTCCATCTTCTCCGGCCCTATCCTCTTTCCTGGCCTTTGCTTATCTGATTAAGTCACTCACGTGACTGGCCTCAAGTCTTTACCTTTTTGTCTTGCTACTCCACAGATTTTATTCGGCGTTCATCACTTCTAGAGTAATTAGAATCCCTTCCACCACCTGATCTCCTCACTGTAGACTTAGATCTCTAATCCTTTTCACCCTGCTGTAGACATGACACTCCTGAAAGCGAAGCTGCTCATTTTATAGCCCCCAAATCCCAGAACAACTTGCTGTAGGCTGCACAGGAAAGAAAGCCAGCATTCCACAGCAAACCCTGCAAGGTTGGGATCCGACCCATCCTTTGCTTTCTCCCATCCCCTGTGTTCACTTTAATTTTGACAATCAGTTCCTTTAGGCTTCTAATTCTCATGATGTTTGTTTTTATAATGCTGAAAATTCCCACTTATCCTTCAAGACTCAGTAAAAACATCATTTCCCCTGTACAACTTTCCCTCGTTCCAATCTGTGCCCGCTGCCTTTAAGTTAAGCAGTTTCTCTCTGCTTCCATAATTCCTTATACACACCTCAAAGCTCTTAGCTTCTCAGCCACACTTCTGGAAGGGAACCAAAGCCTGACTAGGAATCGGTCCCTGGCTTAGTGTTCCATCATGGCAGAGCAGGATGGAGGCATGCTTCAAGTAACAGGCATGCTGGCTGGAGCCGCAGCTGAGTGCTCACTGCACACTGGGAATGGACACGGACAAGTTTTTTTTTGTAACCTCAAAGCCCACCCCTAGTGAAAACACATCCTGCATCAAACCATGCCACCTGATGTTGCTAGGTCCGAATGGCTCCCTCGGGGGAGGGTATGAGGAGGTGGAGTCAATGACACAGACACCCGGAGTCAGGTGAAAGGCAAACAGTAGACTCATTTATTCAATAATGGGGAAGGCCTTATATACCCTCCTCCCAGCACCCAGGCTGTGTCAATCTGGTGACATTGTGTGGTCATCCCTCATTGGCTGGGCACAATCAGGACCTCTGACAGTGCCTGTTGCTAGGCCCTTAGGCAGACTCCAGGTTGGCTTATCTCTTGGCCTCATAAGTCTTATCAGGCCTTATCTTCCTACAACCTGGTCTTTCTCAATCAGTTCTACAAACTGGGGACCAAGTGTCCAAACATATGAGCCCTATGGGAACCATTCTCTTTCAAGCTACCACATACCCTATAAATTTTCAGAGAGTTAGTCTACAGGTTAGATATATGAGCATAACTTGAATTCTAAGAAAAAAAATGAACAAAATAAAGCAGTGCTGAATCATCTCCATTTACGAGTGGTGTCTAATTGGCTTTTGAGTATCACTCATTGTTCTTCCGACCTGGTGTTCTGATGGTGTATCATCTATTCCTGTCCTGGTGTTCACTGACTGTGTATCATCTACTCCTGTCCTGG